>JAZHYW010029520.1:0-18432 GCA_037355805.1 Ixodes ricinus
ATATCGCAGCTACCGAGCCCTATGCAATTTCAATGGCAACTTTTTAGTATTTTTTCTCCAGAACCACCGGACGGATTGACTTGGGAATGGTTTTATTAGAAAGATAATAAAAAACTGAGTCATATTGTGGCGCTACATTTCCCGATTTTTAAGCTTAAAATTTTTTACGGGAACTTAAAGATGCTTGAAAATGCCTTTTTTTCCGTTCCGTTCTTCATAAACATTTAAAAATAAACCGGGGCCTAAATACAAATTTAGGCTCCACAATATTCAAGACCAAGACTTTTAGAATATATCTCTTATAAGATCTTTTTTCCAGAGATTCTCATTGTGATGAATTTTAACTAAGTTTGTAGCCTATCAAAACGTCAAAAAATCCTGCTGTCAGGTGGCGCCATCTATGAGTGTTACCGCAAAACCTGCTCTTGAAATTGCGCAATGTGTTATTGCGCCCCGGACTACTTGCATCTTCAAGGTCGTCGGTTTGACAGTCGGGATTTTGAGGAAGTGTGCCTCTCGAAACAGATCTTTTTTTTTTTTGCTTTTTGCTTTTCGTTTTGTTTGGGTTTGGGGGGGGGGGGGGCGAAGATACTTTGCGGGTTATCGCGATAGTGAGTAATAGGTTGTCCATCGCCCGAGCGCGTCCTTGGGAGGATGTTCCGTTCTTTGTTGGTGTATTGAGGTCGCACAAATGCGAGTAAAAGGTTTCTTGTTTTTTTATTTTTTTGTTTGGCGGCCTAGATATTTTGCGGGTGGGTGTGAGTCATTAGTTTTCAATCGCCAGAGCGCGTCATTGGGAGGATGTTCCATTCTTTGTTGGCGTTTGCGGTCACGAAAATGGGAGTGAAAGATTTTACCCTTCAAGCGGTCCTTGCGTGAGGCCTGAAGTTAGCAAATGCAGGCAGACAAAGCTACCGAAGCGTCAAAGAGTAGATATTGTCTTACCACTTCTTTCTGTTCGAAGTAGGATAGGTGATTTGATCTGGCGGATTCAAATATTCTGCAGAGATGCATTTAAAATGTTTACTTATTTTAAATGCGGAAAAAACATACGTGAGGTCGTCGATTTTGTTTTAATTTCGACATTCGCTTTGCATATCAACTGGTGGAGGCCGATTTCTACCAAAACAAAAACAAACATTGCGAAAATTTCGTCAGTGAAGCTAAAAACACAACAAGCATTTTGGTAGTAGGCGTGACACGTTGCTATTTGGAAGTTGTGAAAGTCGCGCTGAAGATTCTTTGTTTGACTCGAACCAACACACTCCTGGCTCAGTATTATGGTGTTCGTCGATTGCACTGTCTTGGCTGCGATGAGCCCTTGGTCGGCTGTTACTGTTGGGCGGCGGACAAAAAATCTCACCGGAGAACGGGCGGCGGAAAAAAGCTCTCTGGAGAGAAGCTTACCAGTGAAATGCTCACTGCAAAACCGACAAATTCGGAGAAAAGCTAATTTACGAAATATTTTATAATTGTTCGCACTGCGGTGTTTATATTTAAAACTCACGTCCGCACTTTGCACAGCGCTCATGCTGCGCTTTTTGCGTGCTCGTATATTTGAAACCAAGCGTTCTTGTTCAGTCCCAGAAGAATGGCTTCCTTTCTAAGAAGAATGGGGAAGAGGCAGACGAATCCACAGTTTTGCAAAATGCGAGCAACTAAAAAAGTGGGGAACGCTTTTTTTTGTTAACTTTTACATGGAGACAAAACATTGCCTCATTGTTGAGTACTATGAAAAGCAACAATGTGACCTCCGTCTCGGCGCCCGACGATTCCTGACCTCCCAAAAAGTATCAAGTTCGTCTTAGGCCACATAACCGAAATAGGTCATTGCTTACTACAAAGCAAAAGAAAAACGGAACATAATATTGCCGCGCACGCAGCTAGCCAAGTAGGCGGTGCGCCCGTGGCCTAACGGTTACCTTGCTTATCTTCGACGCAATTAGCCGACATTCGTTGCCTGGCCGCGGATACACCTTTTTATTGTTTCTGTAATGTCGCGTTCTGGTAAATTCGAGAACCTTGTTGCTTATTCGAGATTAAAATGTTCTACGCGCCGAACCTTCTACACCGATTGTTCCAGAAGCCCACTCGTCTAATAAGGAACTCCGCGTGGAGAGCCGGAGTCGGTCGCGATCCTGCTGTTTCGCCGACATCGACGCCTGCGACGCCAACCTTCTATTTTGTTCGCCCCATTAAACGTTTAGTTTCTTCAGTTATTCACCGCCTCATCCTTTGTCATTCGTGGCAAGAACTTTATCGTTTGGATGCAAAGAAAAACACTATTTACAAAAACGAGAAACGATCTGGCCAGAAACCATGTTCGATAAAAGGGCCGTTCTACGAAACGGCTTCGATGAAATTGGGTTCAATTACATGGTGTTCATTTAAATGACCTTGATAGAACAGAGTTCGATAATATATCGAGAGCTGCGAAGAAATAATGTTAAAACGGTTTGTAACTGTGAGCTTTTCTCCGCATCTATCCAAAGTCTGGTGAGCTCTTCTCCGCATCTGCCGGATTTCCGGTGAGCTTTTCTCCGCCGGAGAACAACGCAATACCGAGGGGCTTGTGGGAGAATAGCTCACCAAAGAAAAGTTCACCGCAAAACTGACAGATGCTGAGATAAACCCACCCAGGAATTATACGATTAAGCTTTTGAATTTAGTTTTTGCGGCTCTTCTCTGGGGGCCCTGTAGCGAACAGAAACGGAGATATATACAAAATTCGTATATTGCAGACACCAATAGGAATGAAGAAGAAGGAGTCCACAGTTCTGCAGGATGGGAACAAATAACAAAGGAATAGACACGTCTTTTTCTATAAAGACATTGCCTCAACGTTGAGTTCTATGAACAGTAACGAAATGACCTTGTCATTGCACCCGACGACCACACAGAGCCCCCAAATTTTGTCCGGTCCCCATCAGCACCAGAAATCATAAGTTACTACAAATAAAAAAAGAACGGAAAATAATTTTTTTTATTGTTCATATACCAAAAGAATGCCGTTTCCGTAGACGAAAATCACAGGTGAGTTTCTACCGCATTCATCAAGACGGCGATGAGCTTTTCTCCGCGTCGGTCGGTCTGGCGGTGAGATTTTCTTCTATTAGCTTCTTTCCGAGATTCGTGACTTCGGCATCGACCTGAACCTTTTTTATATCGGAACCGCAGAAGATCGAACGGGCCTGAAAGACGATGCCGGTTTTCAGCCATCACATTTTCACAAAGTGCGGCATCTAAAGCTCTGTTGCGCACTAGAAGGCCACACACACCTACACCAGACATTGCACCGAACGCCGTTTCATTGAATCCGTCATAGGTTTCTGCCAATACAATTTGAAAATTTCTGATTGTCCTCTCGTACGACAGACACCTGGATGGCACGACAGAGAACGCGCCTGCATGGGGTGTATCCAAGCGGATGGATTCGGGGTTCCACCACCTCCCCTCCACCAGCCCCAAATTTTTCGTTTTGTTTGGTTAGCAACGTTTCTTGGCCGGCTATTACGATTCTTTGTTTAAAAATACCGGCCAATTGTTTCAATTGAACGTTTCGGTACGGGATGACCACTTTTTCGATGAAACGGCGTTCGATGAAATGTCCTGGAACCTACGCGCTTATCGCTTTTCTTGCTTCGGGGTTATTTTCCCGATTATTCCTTTGCTCGACGACAGCTCAGGCACAGCTTTGTACTCCCCCCCCCCCGCCCCCTTTTGTTTTCCTCCCTAAAGAGAAACCGACAAAGCACGAAGAAGGTCCAGACTCCTTGACTCATGCCATATAACGACGCCTACCGTAGCCACAAGCCAGTGGACCCCCGATAATAGACCGATCTCACCGAGCGTTCGGCGCATGCGTGAAGCCGACATAACTTTAGTTCACAAGAAGAAGGCGGCAGTGTCTGAGACGGCTCGTGCTGTCTCGTGCTTTTCACGCGCACCAGAGTTCCAGCGAGGTTCGGGCACGTGCTGAAATACTAAAGTTACCTCGATGCATTGCGGCAGCGATGGCGTAGTCAAACTGACTGGTGAGATGGGTCTATTCTCTTTGAGAGTAGCGTTATCCCCAGCGCAAAGAGGGAGCATAAAATGTTCGTCGTTTCGTCAGCCTATCTTTGTAACATCGCGGAGGTTTGTGGAAACTAAACTCCGACTGAGAGCGAAGTTGGAAGCCTTCCGCGCCAATATGTCGTCTCTATTGGCCACAAGAACGAGCTTCCAATCAGTGTAAGGATTGGTTGTTCTATCCTTCTATCCTCGCCGTGACGTCACGGCTAGAACAGCGGTTTTGTTCCTGGGAGGTCAGGATCGCACGAATAAAAAGATAGGCACTGTGGCACTGTAGGCACAATAATTTTTACCTTGTAAGAATAAGGCAAACATCGTGGAATATCCTATCAGCCAAGTCTAAATCGTTTCTGAGACGGCTAGGAAAAGAAATGATCTCGTCAGGTCACTATGGCAGGACGCTAGAATGACGTCACGCACGAGCTGCAAAGTTCGTGCTTTGACACTAGACTTCGTGCCACTTTATGTGCGAGCGAATTCAAAGCTACAGAGTGAGCCACATAGAGAAATCTATGACTGTGAGCGTTCCTGACCAGCTCGCGGGCTCGTGCAGTGAGGGCACCGTTTTAGACTGAATGCTCGCGCGTTTAGCTTCGACTTCGCTCGTACCTAAGGTGAAACGAAGTATAGCTACGCTTTGTAAGAAAAGCGGCTTTTGTCGAGTCGACCAGTACGTTGCACCACGGCGTGTTCACATTCTGTCACCAGTTGGTGGCACTCAGACGTCACGAAAGTTTATTACCATGTATTTGGTGTGTCTATATAGGAAACTACTCTAAAACTCTACTCAAAAAAAAGCTTTTTTTTTCTTTTTCTAAATTAGTTAAATCTAGAAACCAAAATAAGGTATTCTCTGCTCAAATAAGGACTATACCCGTCGGTGCATCGATCTCATGTTTTTAAACTTGAATCGGTCATAGTATGCTACGAAGACCACTGCGGAGGTGGCCGCAGTACATAACTCACTGATACGCAAACATTCGACTTTATCTCAGTTTCGCTTGACATAGAATTGGCTCATTTCGAAAAAAAAAAAACTATTTATGATTTTGTAAAAAATATATACACATGACCCAAAAATCAAACAGCGCACTTTCGCTCTTGCACTATGTGCAACAGCGTTTACTTATTTGAGTGATTTGCGGTGGCGGCGCTTTGTCCAGGCGAACAAAACAAAACAAGAACGAATGCGGTGCTCGGTAACACATGCTAGGGCCTTAGTGGCAATTTAATTAATTAATTACAGATTAATCACTTTTGCGAAGTGATTAATTATAATATGTAATTATGGAAGTTACAGTTTTAATAATTTTAAAGCATAGCTTTGTGGCAATAGAACTACGCTTTGATCAGTACGCATATAAGACGCAACACTATCTAAATTTGTGGTTATCGATTTTTTGGCGTTTCGGCAGTACAACATATAGTTCTGATACCGTGCCATTTCGGAAACGCACACCGATTTAGGAATCAGGGTGACCGTTGAAATTCGGTGCTCTAGAAAAAACGTTGGGACTCTAATGGCTGCTGATGGTATCGGGAACTGGTTCATTTCGTTTCTTTTTTTCGCACAAGGAGATCAGACATTTCTTTAGAGTTAGTAGCTTTATTTTTCAAAGCGCTGCTTCGCGGGAATGAAAAGTAGGCACTGAGGGGCCGCTATTTAGGACGCAACGCCATTCTGGCTTGTGGTAGATTATTTCGCGACACTATGACACGACACATGGCATATTTCGTTTTGTAATGACGATATGGCATATTTCGTTTTTGTAATGACGATATCAACAGTCTACCTGCTATTTGGAAATTGTATCGTACGAAAAATCTCGGAACGCGAAGAACCGAGCCAAATGAATCCAAAGTAGCAGGCAGCTAAACGAGGCTTTCTCTAACCGCGTTTTTTTCTTTCTAATCCGGTAAGAATTGGACAAAGGGCGCCCTTGGCGATGGCCTCGGAGGCCCAGAACCCTCCCCGCTATCCTCTTTTTGAACGAACAAAAGACAAAGCCATTTTCGCAGCTCGCAGGGCGGTGGGAAGGGCTGGGTGGGTCAAGCCGTCCGCTGATAACCGGAACAAAAAGTCGAGCTTTTTCTTTATTTTTATTTGGAAGCAGCACTATGTCGCGTAAGCACTTGGGTGGAAAGGCTTCCCCCCAGCGCCATCTGGATTGTGAAAAAGTTCCTATCGGAGATAAAATTCTACTGCGATATCCTCTTAAGGGATTTCTAAAGCATACTAAACTAGTTTTTGAGGCGTTAACTTTGATACGGTTGTCACGAAACCAGTTCATAGCAGTGAAAACAGCTTGTTGTAGTATTTGTACGGCTGATGTGTAGTTGGTGTGACACGCGACTAAAACTGTATCATCTGCATATTGAAAGATATGACAATTTAAGATGTTTTCTTCAAGATCATTCACATAAATATTAAACAATAAGGGGGAGATTATGGAACCTTGTGGAACGCCACATGTCAGAGACACCTGTGTGCTCATGTTTAGACCTCCCAGAGCAACAACCTGGGAACGATTAGAGAGATAATTTGTAAGAAGTGTGTGAAAGTTGCCACGAAATCCCAGCTTGTGCAATTTCTGAAGCAATATACTGTGGTCGACCGAGTCAAAAGCTTTAGAAATATCTAAAAATAGAGCGCAACTGTATAGATTATTGTCAAAAGCAGAATGGAGGAGGTCGGAAAATTCTTCTAACAGTGAAACAGTTCCAAGACCTTGTACAAAACCAAATTGTCTCGGTGAAATTACTGAGAACTTGTTGAGGAATCCTGACATAGTTATTAGCAAGTGCTTTTCCAGAAGCTGACCTATGACAGGCAAAATGGAGATCGGTCGATAGTTTTCATATTTGTCTTTTTGACCCTTTTTGAAAAAAGGTTTAACAAGTGCTGTTTTTAAGGTTCTTGGAATTACACCGGTCGTTATGAAACCGTTTAGCATGAATAACAGAACAGTAGTTAAAGCCGCAAAATTGTGTCGTAGAATTCTGATCGATATGCCATCAATTCCGTTTGGTTTCGTTTCTTTGAAGCTAAAGACCAGAGAATGAAGGTCAACATCAGTGATGGTTGGTAAAAATGCTGATTCACAAATTGAATTATTTAGGCTGCAAACGCCGAGAGAAGCCTCAGATGTTACTCGTGATGTGCTCGCAAAATAATTGTTGAATGAATTTGCAACTAGCTGGGGATCGTCTTTAAAGTACTGCAAGGGAGACTCTGGATGTGTGGTTTTTCCACGCAGTTGGTTGACGATGGACCACGTCTGTTTGGGGTTGTTTGCGGCTTTGTCAAACTGTCCTCTAAAATAGCGCCGTTTTGAAGCGCGTATCAGCGCACACACTTTATTTCTTTCTATCTTAAATTCGAGGTGGAGCGCGCTATTGTTCGGGGCACGCTTGGATCGTCTCCACAACAGGTCTTTGTATTCGATTGCTTTAATAATATCTGGGGTTATCCAGTGGCTTTCCTTTTTTCTTTTCCTAAAACAAATTGGACGCTTCGCCTCATTTTTGAAAAACTGGATTTGTTCGCAAAATTTTTTGTACACTTGACAAGCGTCGTTTGAGTCAAGTAACGATGACCAAGGGAAAGATTTTATAGACAGGTCAAGTTTCCGGTGATCTATGATCCAAGCGTCAGTCGTTTTATCTTCGCCTGGAAACTTTTGCGTAACATGACGGGACAACAAGGGTGTCCACTGACATGCTGTAAAATAATGGTCTGCCAGTTTTTGAATGATTACGCAGGATTGAATATTAAAACTTGGACCACGCACGTTTATGTGATCAAGGCACGATGCAACTAGTGATCCATTTAAAAACTCTTCCCTTGTTGGAGCCTGAATGCTGCATTCAATACCATGAGAATAAAAAAGTGTAAGGTAATCAATTACTACTGGTTTGAATGAGGCTAATGTATCTATGTTAAAATCTCCCACCACACACACCTGTTGTTCTAACGTCCATGACAATACGACGTTTTCAAGTTCTAGAATAAAATTAGAAGCACTGTTGGACGGAGGGCGATAGACTGCCATTAGCAAGAACGAGGCATGTTCCGTGATTATCCGCAAAGCGACACATTCAGCATAAACGAAGGAAATGTCCAATCGGGATGTGGTGTATACGTCTCTAACAAAAACTGCAATTCCGCCACCTCGTCTGTCGGGGCGTGTATAGCAGAAAGAACGATATCCAGGCAAAACAAAAAGCTCCAGCAACTCTGAGGGAGTATTAATTTCTGTTAGAACAAAAGCGTCAATTACGTCGTTTAAGTTTAGAGCAATCATCAAAAACTCATCCCAGTATTTTCTTATACTACGAATGTTCAAGTTGAGCAGTCCAAATGAATTCCCAGAGGTATGGTTAAAACAAGCTTTGAATGCGCATACATCGGGAAAGGTGAAAAAAGTGGAACCCATGAGCTCACTTGATCTTGTCTAAATCGCTCTTTCTGGCTATATGAATAACCGTTGTTCCCTCAGACTTTTTGACGAGGATTCTACCTTCCTTAGTCCAAACAAATTTAAAATTCACTTCGCGTGCCTTCCCTTTCGCTAGCCAGAAAAGTTCCCGCTTTGCTTGTGTTAAGTTTTCATTGAAGAACATTTTTGGCAGTGCGTCGTTCTCAGAAAGGGCGCGCAGTTTTTTTCTAGCTGCAAACCATCGCTGCCTGATTGCGACATGGTTGAACTTTACCAGGATTTTTGGGATTGTGTTCTGTTTTGCAGGAAGGCGGTGAATTGACTCAATGTCTGAATGTCGAAATCCCTGCAGGTCGAGTTTCGCCGCGATTTCCGACAGTCGGCCTGTCAGATCCTCGTTCTCAACAACTGGAAGGCCGCATACCTCCATATTGGCTCTGCGACACTGCTGCTCGGATTCGCTTATTTCAGCGCGTAATATCTCAAGCTGTGAGGTTTGGGCAGTGACTGTATCTCGCAGAACAGACACTTCAGATTCGCCGATATTCGCGTGTAGGCTTGCGAGTTGTGATGCTTGGGCAGCAACCGTAGCTTTCAAAGCTGCCACTTCTGATTCACAAGCCTTTAGAGCAGTTTCGCCAGACTTCAAGCCCTCCATCACGGTGTCATATTGCTTGGAGACAAATGACACTGTGTCTTGCAGCTCGCTTATAGTCTTATTTAGGTTTGCTACCTCTGCTGCTAGGGGCAGTAGGTCTTTGGTCTGGCTTATCAGAGCTTCGACTTTCGAGCTAATGTCAGGTAGAGCTTTAAGCTGAGCCTGAATGGCAGACAGCTGTGACGAAACGCTTGCGTCAAACTGCGTATTGTCTGTTTGGCTACTAAGATTGCCTCGCCTACTGCCAGGCCTGCAGCTCTTGCACTTCCATACATCTCGTTTTGTATCACTCATCGCGTTAAATGTGTTCGGTGCAATGCCCGAGCAGCCCTGGCCTAAATGATAGCTGCAGTAACATTCAGAACATGTCATGAATCTACCGTCAGCAGGCGTTGGCTTGTGACATGAGATGCACTCGTTGGAATCACCCATTGCAATGCGAGTTAGTGTGGGTGACGCTGGAGCAGAGTTACTCGAGATGAGCGGGAACTCGGAAGCTGTCGGTGGTGACAACGAAGGTCGTGAACAAAACGCTGCCGAAAACCAGCGGCGTAATGGCAGGAGGCGTGTCACTGACCAGGAGAGACCAGCTATGAGCAGCGTTGTGGCGAAAAGCAGCAGGATGGCAGGATGCGAAGAGGAAGCGATCGGTACCAAGCTGAGGGAATAGCACACCGTGAGATCTGTGTGCGTAATGAGCGCACGATTCCCACCATGAAAACAGTGTGTCCAGAGATCATGAAGTCTGAAGGCGTAGGCGATTGACGAGAGCCCTCACATGGCGCAATAGCTGAGTCGGCGTGTAGCGGTGGCCGATGTAACACTCCGATGCCAGGCACACAAGTGGCGTCAATGGTACTGGGGCAAGCTGGCCGTGGCCGTAGGGAACATGGCGGCGATCGTGCAGGCAGGTCAGCGATCACCTCAGACGATATTCCCGGCTTACTTGGATGGTAGGACCTCAATCGACAGCCCCATAGAACACTCATAATAATAATAATAATAATAATAATAATAATAATAATAATAATAATAATAATAATAATAATAATAATAATAATAAATTAATAATAATAATAATAATTTATTATTCCGTGCCTCAGAACGACTGAAGTCAGTCTGGTATAGGCGCACAGTGCGTACAGTGAACAAAACACATGCGGGAATACTATGACTATGAATCGTGAGTGAAATTTCAAGTTCACGTTTAAAAGAGATGAAATCGTAAAAGCATCTAAAGAAGATTTCGATGAAATGTCATTAAAACAGAGCTGCATACGGGTGGTTGGACAGAGCTTCTCCTGTGAATCATGATAAAACAAGCATGCGTGTCGGCTGAAACGTACCGGAACATGAAAAATTAAAAGAGGTTATAATGGGCATGAGGTGGCGTCCGTATTCTCGAAGTATGGAGCGAAATGTAACGAAAGTAGGCGTGGCCACGAAATGTGTGTTGGCCAGTTGCACGATCCTTTTCGTGTTTTTTTAGGGGCGAAGGTTTCTTTTCATGAAGATTGTGTTCTAGGGCGAGCGCTTAGGCTCATGTCCGGCGTCCGTGCTCACATCGATTGCCATCCCATCTGTCTTCTTAAAAACGAAAAAATGTTTGCGCAGTCGACAGGATTCGAACCTGTGCGGGGAGACCCCAATGGATTTCTAGTCCATCGCCTTAACCACTCGGCCACGACTGCGGGACGAGTAGGGGGCTCTGAGGTGTGGTAGTAACTCAAGAGCTGGGGGATGTCATGGATGAAATCGCTGCATGCAGCCGCTCAACGTCTATACAGGAGAGGGCGCTGCGGTCAAATGCGTATATAATCGCGTTACACTTTGCATGCATTGGCTCAACGTTTATAGGCGAGAGGGCGCTGCGGTCAAATGCTCAAATGCATTTATAACCCCGTTCCAGTACCAACATTCTCTTTCTGACATGGATGAAAGCAGAGCAGACGCCGCTTCGCCCCAATCAACATCATTCACCACGTGGAGATGCGGTCATTTTTTCTTCTACTAAATTATGCATCCTTTACCACAGTCTCGGTTAATTTGCATAATGATTGGGAAACTAAATTATAACTTCCTTGGCGGCAAACAACCACGTTGCCACGGCACTGCCATAGCAACGCGGTTGAGCTGTCGCCACAAAATGTACCCTCACACTCTCGGCCATAGAATTGCTGTGGCTACGCGGGTTGTTTGCCCCATATTTACATGGCGGCGTCCACCGAATCGGTGTCGAACAGGTGAGATTTGGAGCCGAACACTTGCCTGTCCAGTAGGAAGTCGGCGTGTGGCGGACGCTCTTGACACCGCGCCAGGCGCGTCGTCTAGAGCGTGTCGTCATAGCGCAGCTTTGGAAAGCTATCGCGTGTCAGTCGTCGTACGCACGAAAGCTGAGAGTGGCGCCGCGGGTTGAGAAAGCCGTACAAGCCCTGCTTCCAGAAGGTGTTCGTTTCCTTCGAACGTGATGAGAATGCGCGTGCACATCGAAACTTCTTTTAGTGCGCCGATCGTATGGAAAGCCAGCCGCGCCAGCGGGCAGACGAAGACCGCAGGCTCGGAGCGGACGAATCCTAATTTATCCGACCGAGCGGCGAGCAGACGATGGGAGCTTGGGTGAGAGCGCGTCGGTGCGCAATGCAGTCGGGGATTGAGTTCCTTTTCCGGCGTCGCTGGGTATGACGTCATGCCGTGTCCTGCCCACCGTTACTAGATTACTGTAAACGACTTATTTTCCGTGGGCTCAATATTTCGTGATTTAGGTAAAAGCTGAAGTTTTGGAATAATTCGCGGGTTCTAATTTTCGCGGCTCGGTGGGATCTCAATATAGATCCCAATGTGCTTACATTTTTGCCGGAATTGTTTCCGGGACCTATATTTTGTGAATCGTCGGCGATTCGCGAAATTCGCGAAAATTAGGTCCTCGCAAAAATTAAGTCGTCCACAGTACTTCAGTTGTGGAACTCCCGCGGAAGGGGTACCCCCCCCCCCTCACTTAATTCAGTTCGCCTCCAATCGTTCGAAGCGCTATCTAGATTTTCGTTTACCAACTGCGTGTTTAATAGAGTGCGGTGGAACGCCATCTAGACGCTGCGCTTCGGAACATACATATCCTATAGAATACACTGCAGTTAACAAAGCGGCCGTCCGGCGCGTCGAACGACGGGAGGCGAGTCATGGTGAGTAAGGGGGTACTGCCCGCGCAAGCAGCGTCTATGAGCAGTTCCGTAACTGAGCTAATCTAATAGCGTTAGCAAGAGGTTGCGGTGACGTCAGAACGACGCCGAGCTCTGATTGGCTTTGATTGAAAGGATACGGTGTAGACTCCAATGCTAGGTGCTTGAGGTCTACCAACTTTTTTAGAGCGCAGCTCTTAGGCGCCCGTTTGCACCTTGAGTGGCGTTAGGCGTAACCGCGCGGTGCATTATGGGAAATGTCTCATAATGCACCGCGCGGGACCCTCGTGACGTCACGTGTGACGTCGCGGGGGTCCCGCGCGGTGCATTATAAGACATTTCCCATGATGCAACGCGCGGGGAGAAGGAGGAGGACGAGGAAGAGGGGAGAAGGAGGAGGGGGAGGGGAAGGGGGGAAGAGGAGAAGGGATGAGAGGGAGAGGAAGGAGGAGCTTGAGGGATGAGGGCAGGAGGAGGGGAGGAAGACGAGGATGAGAAGGTGAGGTGGAGGAGGAGGGCTATACCCTCCCCTTAGTACCCTTCCCTCCTCCTCCTCAAGAGCTGCGCTCTAATTCGGCGTTACAGGGTGTTGTAAGCATCTTTCCTTTTTTTCTTTTCAATCAGCCGATAAGAGCTCGGCGTTCTGACACCATCGCAACCCCTCTGCAAGAAGCAAACGACACTTGCGCTCCGCTTTGAAACGTCCTCGACTAGAACGCTCGCGCCTCAAACATGCTTTCTGTTTTGGTTGCCGGTGACTCCATGGTACGTCGGTATTTTTTCCATCTAATAATCGGGGTCCCCTTCGAATTGCTGGCGTTTAGTGACACGAGGATCGAGAACCTATTTTCCCGGGTGTCTGACGTCCTGTCCGATTTTGATGCTGAGATTTTGCACGTTGGCACTGCCAATACCAGCGTTAGTGAATTTGATAAATGAGGCCGTCTGGACGTGAGATCTTGGAACGCAGTCCGCTGGTGCAGACTGCCTCTTCTGCCGTTCTTCCGGGACGGGAGATCATTGAAGTGGCAGAGTAGGCACGATAAGATCCTGGCGTTCGTACCCGCAGACCAACATGCCTTCTTTTATTGGATAATCGTTGGATGTAGCCTTCTGGCACATTTTCATAGCCGGGTTCAGCGCTGTTGAAGGTAGGCAAGAGCGGAAAAAAAAACTCCTTTCTCAATCTTTATTTGTCCAATTTCTTCGACACCTAGTGCAAATACTTCGCCATCGAATCACCGGCAGCAAAAACTCGAGGCACGTCCGATATGTGAGCGTGCTAGTCCACAGATGTCCAAACAATTCAACACCATCACGTCAAAAAAAAAAAAAACATTACAGAAACATTAGACATGTGTGACTTACACGGAGAGTTGTAAGCAAGAGAGAAAATATCCAGAAGACGCTCAAAACAAGTGCAAATACAGCTCAAAATCGGGAGAGCAGTTCGTTGAGCAACCGAAAGTCGATTCTTGCGTGGACGTAGCCGAGCCGAAAGGGGGAAGGTTGGGGAGGGGGGGGGGGAGTGTAGTAGCCAACGTTGTTAGACTAGCTCAGTTACGGAACTGCTCATAGACGCTGCTTGCCGAGCAGTACCCCCTCTTTCACCACGGTTCGCTAACTAACCCGCGCTCCTGGCTTTAGGACGTGAATTTCTAACGCGAGTGCTCGTTCTGCGGAAGAACGTTTCAAAGCAGCGACCTTGAGCTTACATTCTTGTGCCATTTGCTGCAGTCTCGGCTTTGGATTACGTACGTTTCGAAGCACAGCGATTGCGTTCCATACCAGGCCCTGCTCTATGGAACACACAGTTTTGAAACTAAAATCTAGATGACGCTTCAAACGACGGGAAGTTGACTGAAGAGAGTGAGGGGAGGCGTGGAGGGGGGGGGGTGTGTACCGCCTCCCCGGGAGTTCCACAACTGATAGTAACGTTGAGAGTAGCTACGTGCATGCCGGAAGTGATTGAGATGCGTGGATGGAGCCGTTTCTCCTCCCGGCTCGGCTACGTCCTCACGCGTGGACGTAGACTGCCATTTATCACAAACGGACCTTGCTTGCTCGTGTTCATGTTGGTCGCACCGCAGTAAGGCAATGGGAGAGAGTGGCAGCAATGGAGCGCAGCTGTTTAACATTATAGCGGGCGACCAATGGCGTTGTACCGCGCGAAGGGGACGGGGGAGATGGATAAGAGGCGCGGCAGCCTCTTCCCTATCTTCCTCTCCCTTCTGCTGCGTAGGAACGGGGGCTACGTAACAGAGTAGCAACTGCGCATTAGTTGAATGATAGACGCGGAGGCACTGCAAAGGGCTGCTCGTTAACACCCTCATCTTTGCATTGACGGAACGTCTATTAGACACTTTATCTGATGGATATAGAGCGATCCAAAAGCGTATACTATGGTCGCGCCTTTAGGGCGGTAGATGCGAGCACGCGCGCGCCTACGCGCGCAACAAACAGGCGATCCAAATCCGCTTCATATTCACCGAGAAAATTCCACATAATTAGCCTGGCGATTTCTTCGCAGTGCCGCCTGTGACATGCGGGTCCAACGAGATCTTTAAGGAGTGCTACAGCCAAGGATGCAAGGAAGACACCTGCGTTAAGAAGCTGACTGCCGAGACGAGGTGCGGCGCCGAGTGCATCTACGGCTGTGCCTGCTCTGCCGGCTTCGTCCGAGTCGGGGACGACTGCGTTTCCCCGGACAGGTGCTTTAAAGCGGCCAAGTAGGCGACCCAGGCCATGGGAGGATCGATGTGTCGCAAGGTGTCACTGGGCATCGAGCGTGTCTGCACCGCGTGCGTTGCTATGCGATAAATAAAGAGGGCCTTATCAAAGTCTGCTTGATTGGGTCCACCGGACCCTCTGCGGGCAGAAAGTGAGGGAGAGGAGGAGGCGAGAGGCGACGTCAGAACGCCCAGCTCTGGCTGGAATAAGTAGTGGGTAGACCTAAAGCCGGTTGCCTTTGTCTCCACCGCACTCGTCGAATGCGTTGGAGCGCGGAACTCACGCGTCAGGCTTTCGCATTCTAAAGGCCTGTCCGAACAGGATACTACAAAAATTGTGAGGCGATACGACTCCGTCATAAATCACGCGGCGCTCCGCTTCCGTCTGTTCTTTCTTAATGCGAAAGCATTAACTGTCCCATGGAGCCAGCTGACGTCATCAGTTTGAAGCTCGAAAACGGCACCTAGTTTCCGCGATTTCACCTTCGGTTCCATTGGCTGGCGCGCGTCGACGGGGCTCCCATTGGCCGCTGCGCTTGTCAGTTTCCACGACCGCTCACCCCATGGCGCCGCGTGTCTATCAGCGCGCCGTTAACACGGAGCGTCCAAGGTCAGCGTGCCCAGGGGAGGACGCGCGCTGACCGGCGACGAAAAGTACGCAGCAGACGAAAAATGGAGCGGACGAGCGGCTTGCATGCTTTCGCATTCACAACTCATAAGAAGTTGTTAGGTGTACCTTGGGTTTTTGTTTTGCCGGGGGGGGGGAGTTGCCTCTCTCAAATGTCGCCTGTGCCTTTCACGGGGCCTTGAACATGCTCATCAGGTGGGTCCGGACAGCCACTAACAAGCTGTGCTGGCTGTCGGTCAATCGCTCAAGGCCTCCGCTGCTCTTCAGGTCCCGAAAACGGGAAAGAGAATGGCTGCGTTCGCAATCTTACCCACATAGATACGGGCTACTCCGGCGGGTCGAGTCACGTGATAACACAGATACAGCGACGCTGGACGCGGGTAAGCCTTGGAATGCAAAGGTACGAAACCCTTACCCTGGAGTAAGATGGTGTAGATTGTGGAACATGGCCAAGGATTTGTGGGCCCGGCAGAACAGATGGACGGCATTGGCAGATGGCGTGTGACGTCGAGTTTGACGAGAACCGAAGTCACCGAAAAGCGACGGAAGCATATTGGTTAGAAGATTGCCGGCGTTTTCTGTGAAACAGCGTCGAAATACGGCACGGCTGAACGTTAACGAAATACTTAACCGTGATGCGGTTTTTTCGAACCCTTCAGAGCAGCGATTAAACCCAGGAGCGACAAAAAACAATCATGTCTTTATATTTCATTTCATTTAATTTATTTACACCTTAAAGGGCCGTGAAGGGCATTACATAAAAGGCGGGGGGGGGGTATTCACGATTTATACAATACAGAAAACGCAAATACATGAAAAACACAAACACACAGTAGCGCCGTCATCCAAAAGCGCGATGCTGAGGACTTTAGAATAATATACTTGACTCGAAGACACGATTTCACGGATAGAGACGCCAGACGCGTTCGTTTTATGTCGTTTCAAGACAGGTTTTGTTCCCTTCCAATTACCCAAGCGACAAGGAGAATGTCGCGATCGCATGTACACACGATACATAGGCGCTTTCTCGCTATCAGAGAATTTGAACCAAGTAACCAGACCAGAACTTTGAAGAACGCATACTCGGCGAAGTACGTTTTTTTTTTTGCTTTCGAATTTTCTGCAGCGCGTGTACGTTGGTGCTGGGTATGCGGAACGCAAGTTCGTCTGTTTCTTTGCGGGGGTTGTGGTGACGTCAGAACGCCGAGCTCTGATTGGCTCTCATTGAAGGATAGTGGGTAGACCCATAAACTCCTACTCAAAAAGCCGGGCAGTCCGACGACGATGCCATAGATTGCCCGGTTGCAGATTTGGGGCGCGAGGATCTGGTAGCACAGTGCATCAAAGATCCATTTCTCGGGGAACCTGGACGTCAGCGCACAGCTTTGGCAGCGGCGAGGACCCGAAACCTTGTTCGCTCGGGAAAAGTGTTTCGGCGTCTCGCCGCAGTGGGGCGCCAGTCACGTGACTTTCCTCTCATCCGTTGTCTGCCGCTCCACCTTTTCCATTTCGGCGGCCGCTTCTTGACGATATGCCAGGCTATGTCAGTATATAGGAGGCTATGGTAGACCTCAGAGCAAGCTGCCTTGAGGTCTACCCAGTATCCTTCAATCAGAGCCAATCAGAGCTTGGCGGCTTTGTGACGTCACCACAACCCCTGCAAAAGAAGCAGACAATGACGAAAATAATCCCTGGACAAGGGGAACAAGAGGGACAAAGGACAAACACAAATCTCCAAACACAGCTAGGTGACTGGTGAGCGACCGAAAACTTGCGCTCCACATAGGTCTGCTTCGGCTTCTTTGATAACTCTTTCATACAAGCGCGCTATTCGTTCCAAACAAGTTTTACCTGAAATGGCAGCGCGTTAATTCGTCTCGAGAGGAGATCGCTCTATATTCGGAAATTTTCCGTCTCGTCTGCATCGGAGAAAAGTCGTAAAAAATATTTCGTAATATTTTTAGGAAGCGGGAACGAGCGCCTTAAGAGGGTATGGGCAGATTTTTGATGTGGCTGTCACTTTTTTAACAACGGTTCCCGTCCGCGCTAAAATTTTTTTTTAATAGAGAGTTTTAGTAGATCGTTCCTATAACGATACCCTATAACGATACGATAACCATACGATACCGATACACAGAACGGGAATGCGCGTTTAGTAGACCATTTTGAAGACGATACATCCGATAAAGGTCGCTTGAGGTGCTGGGGCGCTCCCTAGTGGAAACGATTTGCAATTTCCAAAATGAAAAATAACGAATTAAAAGAAAGATGTTTCACTGAAGGAAAAAGAACAGTTCTTACATTTAATACAATTAAAAAACATCAATTAAGTTTTATAAGTTGCAGAAATTACAGAAATGCAGCAGCAAGCTACATCTAGCCAACTAGAAACAAGCCAATTTAGTCCCCCCCCCCCCCCCCCCCCCCGGTGGCTTGTCACGGGAAGCCATAGGAAGCACGGGTGGCACGGGCGTGAGCGAGTCGAGCGAGTGACCAACCTGAGCCATGGCGACGTGTGTTTTCGAGGATCCCTTGGCCTTAGCTGTTTTGAGGTGGGACGAAATCGAAGAACTCTCCTTTCTGGATATGGAGTACCCCGTTCCGCGGAGGTTTAGGTCCGGGCGAGGCTACTTGGATGTGCTCAACATAGATAGTGAAGCTTTCCGCCACCAGTTTCGTTTTGAGCAGATGGACTTAATGGAGCTGTGTAGCGCGCTGCGAGTCCCTC
>JAZHYW010029522.1:0-14997 GCA_037355805.1 Ixodes ricinus
AATAGCACCAGGGTAGAGTGTACTGTAAGAAGGTACGAGTTGGACGAGCTACAGGCTCTGCTCATGCTTTCACTTGCACCTCAAAATGTGGGAAGCGATCAGGTGGAACCAAGCCTATTTGTTCACAGCGCCACCATTGCTGCGATCAAGCAACGACACAGGCCGAGGTCATATGTTCAATATAGCCCCTTAGGGGCTATATTGGATTTTTTATGATTTTGACGTCAGAGGTAACGTCAAAGCACCACGACACGACCACGACACGACGTCATCGTCGACGATGTTACTCGACGCCAAGATGCTGTCGTAAAGCCGTCGTGACATCGCGTCGCGTCGAGGACGACGCCGTTTGGCGACGTCAAGTCGCGGTTGTAACGCGGCCGTGACGTCGCGTTAAGGACGACGCCGTTACGTGACTTCAAGTCGCTGTTGTGACGCGGTCGTGACATCGCGTCGCGTTGAGGACGACGCCGTTACGCGACATCAAGTCGCCGTTGTAACGCGGTCATGACGTCGCACGCCACATCAAGGACGACGTAGACGTGGGTGTCGATGCCGACGTTGGCGTCGACGCCCCACGCAACGCAAAACATCGCTATGACGTCAAGTTAACGTCGTCCTGACGCCATCATGAACGTCAACGTCACGACGAATCCTTGACGGCGTGTAACGTCGTCGCCTTCGCCAGCATCAATGTCGACGCGCAGTCACGATTAACTCTTGACGTCGTGTAACGTCGTTGACGATGACGTCGACGTCGTGAAGCTGTTGGGACGTCTTCGTGACGTCGAGTTGCGTCATGTCGACAACGACGTCAACGAACTGACACCAAGCGTCCTTATGACGTTGCATTGACAAGGACGCCGTCATCTTGACGTCCCGTGACGTTGTCGTCGTCGTCATCAACGTCAACGTTGACATCGTCGTCGTTGTCAACGCAGTATGACGTCAAAACGCAGTCTTGATGTCGTGTAACGCACGTTGTCAACGTCGATGACGACGTCGACGTCAAAACGTCGTCCTTATGTCGTTTCGCGTTGTGACGGCAAGTCAGGTCGCGGTGACTTTATGTACGTGACGCCTGACGTCTAGGCGGTCTAAAAATATAGTCCGGCGTTCCATCGTTTCTATGACCTTGATCAGTGTGCCGGTCGAGCTGGGCGTCGGAACGAAACGCGTTTTTCATAAAAAGCGGCTAATCCGGAACCACTTCACTCGTAGCGCCCGAGAAAGCGCTACGAGCGAGGTGGCTTGGATTAGCCATTTTTTCCACATGCGGAGGTACCAAAATAGCACTCCGGTGGCCGCACTCTTTCTTTCTAGTACACTCTAACCAGGGGGTAAACAGTTCAGACAAAGTCAAATGTTCGCAGGAAGGCAACTTTTTTTCGCTCAAAGCTACCGATGGCTGACTAACGCAGCGATCGGCCAGGCTCAAGATAGTGAACGCCTCTGTAATGTTTGCCGAGTACATGAACCGAGGGTTTATCGAGACGACCAGCAGTCCAGTGTGACGCGGAGGCAGTGTTCGACGAACGCGGGCCAAATCGTTCCCTGCTTCTGCAGCAGAGCGCGTGAGGGCCGGCACGCTAAACGCGCTGGGCTCGCGCTTCTAACATTTTAGCATTATCGGCCGTCGGGTGTGTGCAACGGCCGATAATCATGATGATAATTATGGCTGCGCTCAGCGCCACCTAGATACTGTCACAGCCCTCGAGCACCTCGCGCATTTGTTTTTCTTTAAGCGGCCAATGATTGATGTTTTTTCCAAAGATTGTGTGCCCGTACAGGTCTTACAATGCACCGAGCATCTTCCTCAGGAAAGAGGAATGCTATATACAACGCCCGATGAACAGGGAACAAAAGGCCAGAACATGTTTTTTGTGGCACGTGTTTTTTTATAGTTTTTCCGCTTTGGCGCGAACCTTAGAACAAATTTGTCGCATTTTTCTAGGGGCTGATAGTACTAGCGGCACACCATACATACTTGCCACTTGTTCTAAGGTTCGCACCAAAGCGGAAAAATTATGCAAAAACAGATGCCACAAAAAACATGTGCCGCCTTTTGTTCCCTGGTCATCGGGTGTTGTACATAGCAATATTGAAGATAAAGTGAGTAGGCAGGCGAGCTGGTTGATGTTGCACATTTTGAAAAACCGGAGACGACGGACGAAAGAGAGACAACACATAAAACGTCTCAAATTGAGACGTTTTGTGCGTTGTCCCCTTTATCGTCCGTCGTCTCCGGTTTTTCAAAAATGGGTATATAGCATTCCTCTTTCCTGTGGAAGGAGCTATGTTGGACATACCGGACGGTGTCTGAATGTGTGGCATAGACCGGACGGTGTCTACGAGAGCACGAACTTTCTTTAATATCAACTGTAGGAGGTCACCTTTCGGTGTCTGAATGTGTTGCATAGACCGGACGGTGTCTACGAGAGCACAAACTTTCTTTAATATCA
The DNA here is from genome assembly GCA_037355805.1 of Ixodes ricinus. Classification (NCBI taxonomy): domain Eukaryota; kingdom Metazoa; phylum Arthropoda; class Arachnida; order Ixodida; family Ixodidae; genus Ixodes; species Ixodes ricinus. The sequence goes on from JAZHYW010029522.1 coordinate 2,463, forward strand.
ACTGTAGGAGGTCACCTTTCGGTGCATTGTAAGACCTCTACGTGCACACCATCTTTGGAAAAACATCACTCATTGGCCGCTTTAAAGAAAAACAAATGCGCGAGGTGCTCGAGGCGTTCAGTATCTTGAGTCGGGACGATCGCTGCGTTAGTCAGCCATCGGTAGCTTTGAGAAAAAAGAACTCTAACTGTGACTGAACTGTTTACCCCTGGTACCATTGTCCCCTGTCATAAATCGCGCTTCATCTTTCTTTTCCTTACTTAATTCGCAACTTTCAGCGATGGTGGTACCGCGGTGTGAGATTCGCGTTCCCTAGCTCCTGGATGATTGGCCTCATAATAAATGGGATTGCCTACACCTTCCTGGCGTGAAAAAGTGACGTAAGGCTCTACAACATTTCGCATATAGCAAAGCTAGAATTGCTTACGCGTCGCAGACCCAGCCTCGAACCGCTGTTCAACGACGATCATCCAGATGACAGCCATTTTGATAGGCACCAGTGCGCCCCCTATAGGTCGTGAAAGTTGCGAATATACCAGAGTTCTGAGTGCGCGCCTGTCTGTGTTCTGTGTTCCTTCCTCGTTTGTCCTCGTCTCTTTGTGCGCGATTTTTAACCATGGTCAAGGAAAACATATTCCATGCATAATTACTATACCCTCGGGGGCTGGTACCGGTAAAATTGGAAGGCCCGTAGAGGCACTAACAATGCGCGTGTAATGGAAATACTGATAGCAGCCTGTAGTGCTGGCACTATAGTTTATGTTGCATATGCAGTCACTATACAACCATCCACCGGGCTTCTTGTTTCTTGTTGCAATTCTATTGTAGCCAAGTGGTACTGCCTTTGTTTGTCTATCACTCCACTCATTTTTTATGGAGCTTAAGAAGGGTAGTATCAGGCTCTGACGAAATATTATAGAAGCGCAAAGTATATTAACAATTTTAATCATGGTACATAGAATTGGCACGAGATCAGGCTTTTAGCGGCAGCTGATATTGCGAGCTAAGTGCACTACATACTAAAATTCTAAAAGATTTCAGCCACCCGTGATGGTTCTGCATTGAACCGTAAAGTTCACATATGGTACGAGCTTTCCTTGCATCTACTTTCTCCCAGGGCATGTGTAGCTCTATCTTTCTCTTCGGCAGAAGAAGAGAAGCGTATGACCAGGTTCTCAGCCTGTTCTACAACGAAAATAAGACCTGCACGAATACCTAATTGTTATCAGTAGCCCATCATTCAATGTAAACAACAGTGATTGGCTGTTCCCACAATCCTCGGTAAAATAGACTCGTGGCACTTGTTTCAAGAAAGCTCGTATTATCTGTAGGAAATTTACGGTAGTTGATAAAAATTATAGGCAGGTGTTGAGTGGAAACTTTTCCTAAATTCCTTATAAAAGCTCTGATTATTGGGTGTGTGCGAATAGTGGTGTGAATTGAATTGTGCTGCATCATTCATAGCCTTTACAGGGAAAGAGTAAGCCATACCAACTCTCTTTGTGGTGCTTGGGATGACACTGTGCTATTGAATTTAAATTCGCACACGCCTACAGATCCTAGAAGGGAGTCAGTGATGTTCTGGGCAAGCAGTTTACAAAATGTATTCCTTGATTGAAGCCCATTTTGACGTTGTTCACTATGATGTTTGCTTTCTCTGTGGATTGTTATGCCACTCTACAGTTCCTTCATGTATTGTTGTATTGTTGCAGAATGAAGATGACGGAAGCAGTGAGAAGAAGTCAGCCAAGGACGCTTTGTTGCTTTGGTGCCAGAGGAAGACGGCAGGGTGAGTGGGATATGCATAGATTATTTTAATTCAAGGTGCATTTTAACAAAAGCAAAGTTAAGATTTGCGTCTACATAGCCGTATGGTAACCAGACGTGCCGTTTTAAAAGTGCATTTCTGCCGTCCTGTCATTTTTTCTCAGTGAGCCTCACATCTAATTTTTTTGGAACGTTCGTGGATAGTTACGAAATGAGTGCTAATCGATAGGAGGAAACCTAGAATGACGCATAATACATTTTATGAAAATAAATATATTATTAAACCGTTAACTCCCATAGAGTAAATTAAGAGATTTTTATGTGGTTCCATCTTTCAATACGTTCTGTTCGTACAGACAGACGTCTGTGCAAACATAATGTATTGACATATGGAACCACAAAATGAGCTCTTTTACATATTATTATTACTTAATACTTTTACATATTACTGGGTGATTTCATCTCAAATCGTGCAGGTAAAAAAAATCGAACTTTCAATTTCTATGAAAAAAATATATGCTATGGCGTCGTCTTTAAACACGCGGTCGCCACAAACCGCAAGTTTGTGGATTTTTTGTTCTCGACTTACGAATTTTAAAAGAGGCCGCGGCGGCAAATAGTGTTTGTCACACCCGTCGTGGGTCGGATGTTTCGCTCGATCTCCCGCCGTGGATTTTCAGTCCACATTATGGTGACTTTTTAAAGCACTCTGTGAGCCCAGGTAAAAAGCTCTAATGCCCTGAAATAATTTTAGACGTTTTGCTTTTTTTCAGTAAAAATATCGAAAACGCCTCCTCGGTCAATTGTTGATGAACTTTAACAATTAAATACTTCCGATTTACTTGGGTTACATCTATTTGTTTTGTCCATGGAGAGCTCAAAACACGCTATTTACATATATTATGAAATCACTCAGTTGTAAGAAATTTCACTTTGCGGTACGTTTACGTTAATGTTATGCTAAAACCAAAATGTATTGATTTTGAAATCGATTTTCTAAAAAAAAACTATTTTTTGTAATTTTTTGTTACAAATGTAGTTATGATAGTTGTCTACTCGAAAATCAAGTCGAGAAAGTGTGTATTTTGTTTGTATGTTCTATATCTAATCCACAATATCGGCAAAAAGACGTCTTCGTTTCGCAAAGACCTAAGTCAGACATAGCGACCCGTGCGTTTCTATGAATTGTGAAAAAGCTTTATTCAATTTTTTTTCTGCGTTTTGTAATCAATTATAAACGCAATTCGTGGTATTGAATAGTTATTCATGTTTTGATAAGAGCGGGAAACCACGAGCAACATATCCAATCAAATCAGCAGGCCTAGTAGACCTTTAATATCAAAGAGGCACAGACGTTGTATTGTTTCGATTTATAAAACTTTCACTGTAAACTTGCATGACTAGCTATTAGCTGTCATATTACCAAGACATAAAAAGTCAACACATCATTGATCTATTATATACAATTCTTTCCGAAACCAAACGCAAGGGTTTGTTCTCCGCACATCGCACAGATAATCAGGGAATTGCCTTTCACTTACGTAATACACAAAAGTGTGACAAAGAAACGGTCTGAAACACAGGAGAGAGATTGTCGCAAAGAGGGGTAGAGAATAAAAATAAATGAATAAGAATAAAATTACCCATGCTCTAATCTTAACGAAAATTACGTTAAGAAATAGAAGATTTAGGTTCGAGCGGTGGCAAGGTAATAGGTCCACGCCTGGTACAGAGTCAGACAAAGACAGTGACACATACGCGTTAAACCAAAAAAAAAAAGCTTACATACAAAGACGGAAAAACTCAGCCGCACACGGCGAGAATAAAATCAGCAGAACCCATCCTTTGGGAATGATTATCTACGTTAATGCGAATAGCATCAAACGGTGCGGAGTTATGCGCGTTCGTCAGGTGGCCAGCACACTCTAGATACGCCAGCCCACTCTTGAGGCGATTCTAAATTTGCTGACACTTTCACAGCCCTGCGCACGATCTCCGCAGCCCAGCACGTGCGTTTGTGTCACTTAGGAAGGCGAGCAAAGCACGCGCCATACGCACAAACACTCAAAATGGTACCGACCAGACTTTCTGGCGTCTCAGCTAGTCTCAACCAACGGTACTCTAAACGGTTGTTTATATCTTTACCATAGACGCGCTTACAGCGCTGTCACAGCTACCAGTGCGCGCGCGTTCCATGCACGAGGGCTCATTCCGCTCTCGTGAGGCTGAGCACGGCCGCTACATCACCTCTCCCGAGCGCGGGAGAGGGTGAGCTAGCGGGCAGTGCTCAGCCTCACGAGAGCGGAATGAGCTCCTCGTGCATGGAACGCGCGCGCACCGGTAGCTGTGACAGCGCTGTAAAGCGCGTCCTATGGTAAAGATATAAACAACTGTTTAGAGTGCGTTGAATGACTGCCTTCATAGCTCTGTGGTTAGCGCGTCTGCCTGCTGATCAAAGGGTCAACGGTTCGAACCCCAGCCGGCGCCGGTCTTTTTTATTTATTTATCGACCCGCGGCGTAAGAGGTTAGATAGCCAGATAGATAGATAGATAGATAGATAGATAGATACATAGACGAAAAGTGCGTGAAGTATCCAAAGAATGCTATTCGCATTAATATTCGCACTAATATTCGCATTAAAACCAACTCCTCCGGGCATTCCCTAAAGCGAGACACAAGCAAATGCGTGCCAACACGCTTCAACAGCACCGTCAGGCCGCCACGCCATGACAGAAATAAACCCAACAAGTAAACAATGGTAACAAACATTTAGTAAAAAACATAAAGAAATGTTCAGCGGAACCGCACCCGAGAAACAGGGCGAAGGAACACACGCACAAAACAACAAAAACAGTCTTAACTGACCGACGCCGAGTCCAGTCCCACGACACTGAAGCCCTGGCAGGATGACGGCGATCCGATGATGCTCGAATCTGTTCTTCGCTCTATTGCGCACATCCACGGCGGCTGTGCGGGACAGTAGCTGTGCGGAACAGAGTGAAGAAAAGATTCGAGCAGCGATGCGCGAGAAGCGTAACCGAGACGTAACATGCCTCGCGCTTCATATCAAGAGGAGCTTTGAGGTAGTTACTCTAGTTATTGAAACTTCCTTTCCCCTTCGCTCTTTCAGAAGAACACGTCAGCCGGCGCTAACTTTTTATCTTGGGAGAAGACCACTCTTCTCAAACGGTTATAGTTTACAAGGAGGCTGACTTCGACCCAACTAGTCTCCGAGCTTTGCAGTTTCCAAGAAGAGGTAACCCTTAATTCGGTGCTATCGGATCCCCTCGAAGAGAGACAGAGCACGGCCGTTTCAAGGATAGGGCGCTCGGAAGCTCGGGCAAATACGCGGTATTGTTTCACGCGCATGAACGGCTGGTTTGAAGATTTGCCCACGATTCGTATCGGAACCGGCCCACCTTTGTGTGTGTCTGCGGGATTGTTGTCCCGCACCACCGGTTTTAGCGCAAACGTGGCGTTGTTTTGCCGGCAGAAGTGATGTTGACCGTCGATATTGTAAGGCCGTGGTGTCCTCAACCTCCCAGGCAACACTTCCTTGGCTTTCCCTTCTGCAATACTCTGACTGACTGACTCCGCCTGGGTGGCCGCCACTGTTCGCCGCGTCAACGAAACGTTCGTACCATTTCACCCTCGTGACACAGGGTACGCAGCTCGCTTTACTGTCACGGGGCCGTCCTATCTAACACAACGAGCGCGAAAGGTCGTGGTCATCTGCAGGTTCCGAAACGGCGGGACGTTGATATAGGCCATTGAGATCCCCGAATCAATACGACGTCTGCCTATTTCTACACATTACATTTAGGACGCCTGCTGGTCTGTTGTTGTGTTGCTTTTTCTTGTGAACTCCTCCAATGTAGCTTTGCCGCCAACGAAAAAAATTTAAATGAGCAATAAATACAACAGGGTGGAACTACTTCATTTTATGTGGGAACGTTGAAAAAGCGCAATAATATTTCCAAGTTTGTGAAGACACGCAATTCGCAAGCCCGTTTTGAGCAGTAAAAACACGTTTTTCTACACTATAGATGCTTAAATATAGAAACATACAAACAAAATACCCACTTTCTCGACTTGTTTTTCAGTAGACAACTATCACACCTACATTGTCACAAAAAATGTTTTTTTTTAGAAAATCGATTTTAAACTTGGTATTTTTGGTTTTAGCATAACATTAACGTAAACGTACCGCAAAAGGAAATTATAGACAGTTGACTGATTTTACAATATATATAAAGAGCGTGTTTTGTGCTCTCCATAGACATAAAAATATCGAAGTAACTCAAGTAGATCGCCAGTAATAAATTTTCAAACTTCATCAACAATTAACCGAGGGGGCGTTTTTGACATTTTTACAGAAAAAAAACCAAACGCCCGAAATTATTTCATGGCATTAGACCCTTTTTCACTGTGCTCACAGAGGGCTTGAAAAAAGGTAATATAATGTGGAATGAAAATCTACGGCGGGAGATCGAGCAGAAACATCCGACCCACGACGGATGTGAAAAACACTGTTTTCCGCCGCGGCCTCTTCTAAAATTCTTTAGTCGAGAAAAACAAATTTGACGAACTTGCGGTTTGTAGCTATTGCGTTTTAGAGATGACGCCTTAACATATAAGTTTTCAAGCGAAATTAAAAATTCGACCCTTTTTTCCTGCACGATTTGAGATGAAATCACCCTACTATATTTGGCATGCTTCGGTTTAAAAATGAACGAGACAGATGCTTGTGTACTGAACTAAAAGAAGAACTTGGGAAAAGTGTGAATTTGTGAACTGAATAGTTCTTTCGTACGCCAAAGATTACGGTCACCCAACATAGCAGTGACCTCAGCCATTCCGATGCCGTCGTTCGCTAAATTTAGTGGGCTAACATTCAGCTAAACTTAGCGGGTCAACGTCTGGCTAAACTTCGCGGGCCAGCATTTAGCCAAATTTAAAGAGCTAAAGTTTAGGTAAATATGCGTGCGAACATTCAGCTGAATTTAGTTGAGCCAACGTCCAGCTAAAATTAGTGGATTAAGATGGTCTGGTGAACTAGTTTGTTCTCATATTGAAATATTGAAGCTCAGAACGAGAGGAAATACAGAGAATGGAAAAGAGCACTGTTTCGTTATTTCCTGTCTCTAGTGCTGTCTATGGCGCCCTCTACTAGCTAGTACGTACAAACACCCTCTTTATCGCTATAGCTGCTCTCTCCCGTTTCCCCCGTATTGTCTTCCTCGTCGTTTTGCGCTTTAATATCTCAATAAAATTAGTGGGGAAAAATCCCCTTTCATTTTGTTTGTGGAAAACAATGGAGTCTTTTTAGTTTTACGTAGGAAAACCCCACACGTCAAATATTACGACCTAGTTATCTCTAAATGTTTCTTAAACGGTCCGGCGAACTCGCCATGCACCAAATTGCCGAAATCGGCTGACTCAAGCAGGCAAATTGAGGCGCAACCAACTGTGCAGTCAAGGCTACGGCGTGGGCGTTGCCAACATTGAACTAAACCCCATCACCATTGCCCCATTTTGTTTGTTTTTACTTCTCCGGGCAAGTGTAACGGCCGACGTGATCATCGCTCCCTCTTGGCGCTCAGCGGTGTGCACGTGATTGGCGTAATGTGCCTGCGCAGCGCCCTCCTTGGAGCCGTCAAGCCGTCCCTGCTGTCTCTCCTGTCTTAACCGCCGTCGTCGTCTCACCATTCGCAAAAATTGTCCCTCGGAGTTTTGTTCACACCACGGACACTATCTGCGCAGACTTATGCCGTAGTTGTGCAGACGTCGTCGAATGGCGTGCACACCAAAGCATGGTGAAGAGTGCGGTGCAGACGACACTTGCGACTGGCAAACGGCCTCTCCGATCCCGCCCGTCGTTGCCTAGGAGAACACACATGACATATCGTACCACGTGATTGCCATATTCTGGCAGCCCGAGGGCCAATGTTACCAAACGAAGCCGAATCCTCGGTTTCGATTTCGTCAGTTTAAAGCAAGATTTAACAAAATACATCACATTTTTCGTGATGCAAATTATACACTGTCATTTAGTAGTGCATTTTTAATGCCAGATCACTCATTATCCCGAAATCTTCGGAATTGAGCGGAGTTGCTGTATAACAATCAGCTAAATTTAGCTGGCTAAAAGTTTAGCTAAATTCAGAGGGCTAATGTTTAGCTAAATTGATTGGACTAACATTCTGCTGAAATTAGCAGGGTAACATTAAGCTAAATTTTAATCTTGAATGTTAACAGGCTATCATTGAACTAAATTTGGTGGGCCAACAATAAGCTAAATTAAGTGGGCTAACTTTCAGCTAAATGTAGTGGCCAAGGTTTAAATTTAGTGGGCTAACGTTAAGATTAATTCTAAGTTAAACCAATGCATTTTTGATTTTGTGCCACTACTTTAATTTTGAAAGGACCCCTCACCTGCGTTCGTGACATCGGCTTTGTGCCAGACAAAACAACCTTTGTTTCACGGGCGCTTGCGCATCGACGACTGCGTGGCATCAGGCAACGTGCACGCATTTGGCTCTTGCCAGGCAGTTTTGTCTTCTTTGGTTGGCGCGGTACACCACTACACATTCCTGTCCGTAGAACTTGGCTTGCGTCTACTATCGCATCTAAAACACCAGTCGTCATGGTCTCCATTTAGTCTTAGTCAAGAACTCGTGTGTGCGTTCACTTCCTACATCACCTCGGTGACCACAAGACTGTGTGGTGTGTGGTCTAGTAAAATAAGAGCGGTATTTATAAATGGAACTACACCCAATAATAGGTATTAATGTCACTTCTTCGCACACAGTGGTGTAAAGACGGGCATTTTGTTTACCGCACATTCTTCTTTAAAGGTGAATGCTAAAGTGCGGTGTTCTGACTCGTCCAGGTATCCGTCAATGAACATCCAAGACTTCAGCTCCAGCTGGTGCAGCGGCATGGGCTTCAACGCGCTGATCCATGCTCATCGGCCGGACCTGATTGACTACGACGCTGCAGCCGGCCGACCACATTGTCAACCTCGATAACGCCTTCAATCGTTGCGCAGATGGAACTGGGCATCCCAAGGCTTCTCGACGCCGAAGGTTGGGACTGCTTTTATCCAGGGACAGGTTTATGGGTCAGAGCTGGGGTGGAAGTGGAATCACAGGTAGATTTAATCTTGCGAACGAATTTGACGTCCCTGATCAAAATAATTGCAATATCACGCCAGTGGCGATGCAAACTCTTCTACAAAAATTAAACTATACTTAGATTCGCCTTAAAGGGCCCTGCAAGGACCTTTTTACTGGTTTTTATTTTGCACCAAACCTGAGCGCACTGAATGTAGTAACTTAATGAAACTTCTCTTTTCTGAATTTCGCTTTATTTTAAAAGTTATAGGCCAATCAAAATTACAAAAACAAGCAAAAATAACCCCTTCATGACCTCCTTCGATGCTTGAGTGGCCGTGAACTAGAGGAGGGGCAGTGAGTCTCAGCGAGCGTTCACGGCTGCCGCACTCCGTGTCGACAGCTCGAGAGGGCGCCACTAAAGCATGTTCTGGATAGGCTGTAGGAAGCGGGCAGCCAGGGCGGCTCTGCATTGCATTTGCTGCGAGATTAAACACTAATTTGGCATGACACTTCATTGTCCACAAACGACAGCAAACACGGGGTAAAGATCAGTTCAGAACGGAGCCACTTCGTGCTGCCATACCGCCAAAGGGCCAAACATGCAAGCCAAAGCTGCTCGCCGAAGGCCCTCAGAACGATCGGAACCGGTCGGATCGTCGACTGCAGTGCCACCGCGTACATCCGGGACCCTTCTACGCTCGCCGGTCGTCGGTGCTTGATCCCACTACACCTTTCTAGTATGCGCCGCCTTTTCCACCTCTTGGCGGCGGGTATGTCGACGTCGGTCTTGCTTTCCGTACTTTATAAACTGCATTTGTTTCTTTCTCAGATCTAAAATACTGAACCAAAACTACTTTTATAAATAATTGAAACGGCTCGCGCCACTTATATTTTGTATCTCGACTAAAAAGAAGCTTTTAGCGGCACTGACCAGTAGTAAGCCCAGGACCTAAGACGTCACATATCACGCGCTTTCGGCACCGCGGGTCGCCCCCGTAGGTGGAGGAGGTTTTCGCGTCGCCCGGTTAAAATATGAAGCACTGATGTTTAGTTACTCTCTCCGCGCCCACTGGCTTGCCCGTCCCCCAAGAACACGTGGAAACCGCAAAAAAAGGTAGACGCTTAAACATAATTGCAGTAGGCCTCTTTGGCGGCAGACGCAGCCGACGCTGCTTGCCGATGGGACCAATCAGAGGGCTTCAAAGCGCACCATCATGATGTTCGCCATATTTTAGTAGTGCTATATCATCGCTCTGCCAATCATAAACAAAGAAGGCCCGGTGACTCGGGCTTTGACCTTGATTGATTGGCCACATTATCTCGCAGGGCGTCGGCAGAGTCTGGACGTAAGGTGAAACGAAGTGAAGTAGCTTGATCTTGCTGATAAAGACAGGGGAGCAAGTCATGAAATCGTTGTGAATACGAGCCGGCCTGGATACATGGCATTCTCTGTGTGACATCAGCGAGGCAACGTAATCGGCATTGTACGACATCATGAATGTAATCTTGACGTCACGGTGTCGCACGATATCTCACGTGACATGAAAAAGTCACGTCATATACATGACATTTACATAACTCGCATGATGTCATGCGTCATTATGGTGTCAAGTGACATCTGTAATTCTACGTGATTGTTATCACGTGACATCATGACGTCACGTGTCACTGCATTGTCCCCTGGAAGCGGCCGTGATGTCACAGTCATGCGATGTCATGTACCTTCACGTTACTGCGAGAAAATAAATACCACATCCTATGATGTCATGGTGTCACACTGCAGCCATAATGCAATATGATGTCACGGTGTCATGTGACCCCAAGACATCGTGTGACGTGATGGTGTCGGTAAACCAAATTACATGAGGTACCGTGACGTCGCATGACATTATAATATCATACACCACCAGGACATCACCTTTGACATCACATGAATGTGAAGGTGAAGTCCATATGATATAATCACGATGGGACGTCTTGACGACGTCGTCATAATAAGGCATATGTGGCAATGACGTTATGATGTTCACATGGTATTATGGCATCACGGTGACGTCACCATTACGTCATAGTTGCACCGTTGCGAGACTGTGATGTCAAGGACATCTGGCTACGATGCCTTTCCCGCGTTACACTCTGACATCAAGGTGACATTGCACAAGCACATCTCCTGTGTGAAAACCAATGTGTTCTTTGATGAAAAAAATTGCTCTGGGGAGGAGGAGGAGGAGAGGTAGCCCTCCTCCCCTTTCTGCTTCTGTCTGAGAAAATGCTGAATATGTGTATTAAGGTTCATGGTACTAGTTGTTGGGGTGCAGATGAAACCACAGAAAACTAAGTATAAACAATTCTGTTTTAGGTTTACGTAAAAAACAAAAAAAAAAAAAACAAAAAAAAACAACGCTAACGCTTGTCTGGTAAAGGCGAGTGGTTGAACATGAATACATAAAACTGAGAGAATAAAACACGGAGGGACAAGCAGTGCATTCATGCTTTCTCAATAAGTATGATTCTGATATTTAACATTGGGGGTATTTAACATTAACATTTAACAGCGTAATGAAGTACGCCGTATGAACACCATAAAGGGTTGTCCTGTGATTGTCTCCGTGTTTTATTCTTTTCAGTTTTATGTATTAACGTTGGTGTTTATACAGCGTAAGGCTGGAATGCCTTTTTGGTGCAGTGACACTGGTTTATGCTGTAGATGAGATATTTAGCCAGTGCAGCACCACTGCTAGCCTGGGGGTCCAACGTGTATCGGGCAGCAGTGATACACGCTGGCACGCTGCAATGATGCTCATCCAGATCGCAACGGGAAAGTGGTCTTTTGTAAAATAAAAAAGGGACAGTGATCTTGTATCACAATTCACTTTTCCTCTTTTGCTTATGCGTGATCGGCACTCTGCAATGAACATTAAAAGGCCCACCAGGTTACCAGCCATACTGTACCGCCAAAATTAAGCTATCTACAATAGTGAGACAAGTTGTCTTACTGCGGCATCAGCTTTGCGCCGCCTGAATATTCGTTCAACCAATTTAATTTGACATCTTGTAGAGTTTGAGAGGCTGGGTGAAAGTTTTGATCTTGTATTTTAAAATTACTCAAGAGTAATGAATGTGCAGGTAGCTTTGCTAAATATCAGAATCATACTTATTGAGAACGCATGAATGCACTGTGCTTTCCTTTGGCCAATGGTAAGGACAAGTTGGTAGCTTTTACTGTTTTAGCCTACTTGTGCATTTTGCTGCGAAGACACCTAGAATGTTTATAGATATAAGAAGCATAATTGGTAAATAGCATAAATACTGGGAGCGCCCACCAGTTTCACTGAAAAGCGGGTTAATCTAGACATGGGTGCTTGCTCCTGTCAAATAGGGCGTTTAACATTTAATTTGCAGAATTTGAATTGTAGATGTTAGTAGTTGGCGCTTCAGTGAAGTTGGTGCTTCCGCAGTATTTAACGGTAATGTCTTTAAACATATTTTAAGAGTCTTTATATTGTCGATAGTAAAATGTACGATCTAAAATTTATTTGTGTAACGTACTTAAGAATGAGTGTTTGATACTGAAATTTTTGCAGTGTCGTATATTTTCCTAAGCAATACGCCTGCAGAGCAATACGTAAATCGAACGAAGGGCTATTGT
>JAZHYW010029523.1:0-11445 GCA_037355805.1 Ixodes ricinus
ACTCAAAGCTGTGCTCTGGGAACTACAGATGTACCCAAGTAAATTACACTTCTACTTGTGAGCAGCAGGCCATGTATGTCGTCCTCAGTAGGCTATTCGATGGGAACTCGCGAGTAGCCTAATATCAGTCCTAGACAAACGCGATTGATGCAGCCGGACATGACGACCTGACTTTCCTAACCAGGTGGGGTTCATGGCGCACGTGTCATACTTACTAGACTGCCCTGCCACTGCATTATGATTGACCGGTCTGTACTCGGCTGCAGCCGCAACAACTCGCGCTGTAGTGGCAGCATCGCGAGCAGCCCGATTTGTCGCCGGCCGGGTTGTGGTGGCTGTGGCACGTTCCGGCGGTTCCAGCGTAGCGCTGGAGGTGGTGGTGGCACGTTCCTCGGTGGCTGTGGCCTTCCTGAGCACTGGCTTAACCTTGTAACAAAATTCACGGGCCAGGTCAGCAACATCCTGCAGCAGCTGCTCTTTTTCGGTGTATTGCTCTTCCGTTCCGGATCTAAGGGTTTCAGGGGGAGAGCGGTATCAACAAATGCGCCTGTCTTCCTCAAGCGTAGATCTGTTATTTCAGTCAACGACCATGAGTACATCTCCGTGTCGCGAAAGCTGCAACGCGAGCTCGGTAGTTTGAAAACGCGCTTTCCTACGCGAAATATCTAGCGGCACAGGCATGTGCGTTTCCAAACAACAAGCTCGCGCTAGCTCGCAGTTGCGCCAGCTGTTGGACAAGGTATGGCAGTATGCTAAAACTAGAGTGCCTCAATTTCCTTCTGTTTAGGGTGATGCCATCGTTTGTAGTACCCGATGCCGACAGCACGCGCTCACAGGGAAAATACAAAGAAATCGCAGGAAACAAAATGTCGCCGTAGCACAGTCAGCACCACGAGCGCGTGCAGGGACATGCTCTTTCAGCGCTTCAGAACAAAAAATAAAAATAAGCGTTCGAAACAAAATGACCAGATGTCATCACGCCACGCAAAACGCACATGAAGGCACCCTAGCTAAAACACTTCTGAACTTTCAAACGGGACTCAAAAACTACTTACTTTCTCAAGTTTGTGCGGTCGTCTCGCTTGAACAGACCGAGGAGCAGATCGCAGCGGTCTCTCACTCCGCGAACACTGAAGTTCCTCCCCAGTGCTTCATTTAGGTTCGCGGCCACTGTGTCCCACCGTGAGGAATTCACAAACGGATTCACCGCAAGCACTTCCCTTAAAAGGAGGATATCCTCGACGATCGTGAATCGTTTTCGACCCGCTTGGGCAGAAAGAGGCTCGAGTGGAGCGGCCATGATCGTTCAGCTCTTGCCGGATCTCGTCAACTCTCGCGATGCACGAGAGTGCGCGCGATATTTCCCGATATTCCCGATACCTGCGCCCGAAACACCCGATACTCTAGCGCATGCGTGATGGCTCCGGCGGAGTATCGGGTATCGTTATCGGAGTGAGAAACGATCTTACTAAAACTCTCTATTGATTCACCAGCTTGCGGCAAGAAATTCACTGGCTTATAATGCTGCCACCTAGAATACAAGGCCGGCGCATTACGTCATGGTGGATGTCCGACTTGCGACTTCGAAGCGGCAAGCATGCTGAAGATCGACGGGAGTACGCTGCAAAACGACAGACGCGAGGGTCTTGGCGTGTCGCCGCGTGTTCACGTCTCGCTCGATGTGAAACGCTGCAAGACGAACTATCGGCGATGCTGACATAACGTAGGTAGGCGGCACTGCGTGGATTCATCAGTGGTAACGTTTGGAGGGGAGAGTTTTTTTTTAATTTTTGGTATTGCTTATACTAGAGCCACTAAATAGGCTATACGCTTCAGAGTAACGAAACTTACCCGACTTGGTGCTTAAAATCAGGGTTGTCACCAGTTATCCGAAGCTTTATCTGAAATCACGGGAAACACTTTTCTTTCCTCTACGAATGTTTTAAACCGCTCGCGACAAAGCCCTGGAATATTATGCGAGCTTCCTAACACCGAATCGAATGGCGAGGAAGTCGCACGTTTCGAATCGTAACGGTCGTCATTGCGCCTGCTCTGTACTAAGCACAAAGATGGCGGCGCCCACAACGATATCGGGGAACTCGAGTGGCGACGCTTTAAGCGTAACTCATTTATAGTGGCTCTAGCTTAGTCACAACCACGACCGGCTTTGATTAGGGGCGACCAGCTCACTCCGCGTTTCCCCTATGGGAGCGCGCGGGCCAAGAAATATCACGTGAACGGCTTGGAGGGACCGAGTGTTCCGCTAGGCGCCGCCCTAGCTCAACACCAAAAGCGCGGCGGCCGCTATGGAGGGCAATGGGAGCCTGTGGAGATAACGTTGGTTTCGAGATAATGCTTGTTGCTTTTAATAGGCAGGCGCTCACGCCAGCACGTAGTGTGTATAGAATAGGTTAAATGAGTCAGTATATTATAGTTTTCTCGAGCAGAATAATTAGTATTGTGAGCTAAGCATGAGTAAGGCGTACGAGTGTACAGGATGGTGCATCCAGTCCGCCTGGTGGAACCCTGATTGATATGTATCGTTAAGCGAAGTGGAAGAGAAAGTCGAAAACGAGCTTCCATCGTGCGCTCGGAAAAACGACCATTCTTACCGACGCCATGAACAGTGGCAGACCTTCAGTTCAGACTTGTATATAAACGCGTGTCTTTATCGGGAAGAATGTATCAAATTGGCGACGAGCGAAGTTAGGCAAACCTCGAAGATCGACGATTACGGAATTCACGGACGTATTCCGTAGTATAACCCCGGAGGCAACTGGAGTTCGTGGCTCGAACGCTTAGAATTTTATTTTGAAGCCAAGGACATCACCAGCCCCGGGAAGAAACGAGCAGTGCTACTGACATCGTGCGGTGAGACGACCTTTGACATCGTATGGGCCTTACTTGCGCCTAAAAGACCTTCGGAAATCGAATTTGAGGAAATCTTGAAACGCCTCAACGATCTCTTTGACCCGAAGCCAGCGGAACTGCTCAGCCGTTTCAAGTTCCACCAAAGAAATCAAGCGTCTACGGAGACCATTTCTGGGTACGTCGCAGTACACCGCAACTTTGGAACGGTGACAAACATCATGGCCATAACCACAACCACGTTGACGCCCGCGACAACTGCCAGAGCTTCTGGGACTATGCCAGAAAGTTCGTCAAGTGGGGAGGCACAGGCGGTCCAAACGCCACAAACGTCGCAAACTCCGGGGTCCGTTTCTTCTACGGTACTGCCGCTAGAGATCATGCTACGCGATCGATTCATCCGTGGCGTTAAGGACATGCACCTTAAGCAGCGCCTGTTAGTCGAGCAAAACATCACGTTCGACCGAGCCTACACGATGGCCTTGGCGACGGAGTCTGCCACCAGCCAGCAACGCCAAATACAAGCTAGCAAGGAAGGCAAGGTGCAGAACTTCATGGCAGTGAAATCCGCAAAAGACGACAAGTCAGCGAAGAAACCCTGCTTTCGCTGTACAGCATGCACTCACCGGATGACTGCAAGCACATCAAGGCAATATGCACACTTTGCCACAAGAAGGGACATTTAGAAGGGGCGTGTTTCCAACGTAAGGCCGAATTCCAAGAGACTTCAATAAGTCGTACGCATCACGTGACAGAACCGGAACACGAGGCGCATGGGAGACGCAGGGAGACTCCTCGCGGATCATCGCGGAATTTTTCGTAAATGGTCGATCTCTCAGCATGGAAGTGGACTCCGCAGCTTCACACACAATAATCAGCTCTGACACTTTTGAACATCTTTGGCAGAGACGGCCACCTAAGCTTGATCATTGTGACCTCTCCTTAAGCGTCTGGGCGGGACACTGCATGCACCTGGCTGGGAAGTTGACTGTCAATGTACGATTCAAGGACGAAGACGCTCGTTTGGAGCTTCACGTGTTTAATGGAAAGGGAGCAAGTCTTCTTGATCGAGACTGGTTTCCTGCGTTGAACATCAAGGTGTCCGGAGTATACGCAGTGTCTCCAAGAACTCTGGGAGATCTTCCAACAAAAGAAACAGTGTTGGACAGCTCGACGGTCATGTCGGCGAACCGTTTTACATAGACCTACGACAAGATACATCTCCGAAATTCTTGAAGTGTCGGCCAGTTCCCCTTCTCTGCGTACCGCAGTACATGATGAGCTAAACAAGCTACAAGCGCAGAACATTTTGGAGCCTGTGAAATCGTCGACCTGGGCAACACCGTTAGCGATCGTCCGCAAGAAGAACAATTCATTACGCCGGTTATGTGGAGATTACCGGTGCACGGTCAACCCCGCACTTAACAAACGCATATCCACTTCCTACGGCACCGGACTTGCTGTCCATCGTACGAGGAGGGAAGATCTTCCCAAAAATAGACCTCCAGCAAGCGTATCAGCAATTGCGCGTCGACGAGACCATGGCGAAGCTACTGACTGTGACAACAACGATGGGGCTCTTCCGCGTAAAACGAGTTCCTTTCGGAATTTCGGTAGCGCCTCTGCTTTTCCAACAGTTTATAAATACGCTGTTGGCAGGTCTCGAAGGCACCGGAGCATACCTTGATGACATTATGGTCGCAGGGTCAACCGAAGAAGAACATCTACAGCGTTTGGAAGTTGTTCTTCAACGCCTAGAGGAAGCTGGACTCCGCGTCTCTCAACCTAATTGTAATTTCAAGGTTCCGGCGATAAAATTTCTAGGTTACCACGTTGACGACAAGGGCGTCAGACCAACAGCCGAAAAAGTCAAGGCCATCACCGAAGCACCAGAACCGAGCAACAAAAAGGAACTGCAAGCTTTCCTTGGCATGCTGAGCTTTTACAGTTGCTTTCTGCAGGACAGAGCATGCACCGCCGAAAGGTTCCATGGACTCCTTGACAAGGATGCCAGGTGGTGCTGGGGCGAGAAAGAGCGCATGGCGTTCAGACAGCTCAAGACACTCCTGAGCTCTAGCACCAGTGCTTGCACATTACGACGACAAACGACAACTTGTTTTGTCTTGCGACGCTTTGCCCTGTGTTGTTGGGGCAGTATTGTTGCAGCTGAACGACGAAGGAACGGAAGTTCCAAATGCCTATGCGTCCAGAACACTGGGAAAAAGTGAACGGAACTATTCACAACTGGACAAGGAAGGACTAGCCCTCATCTTTGGCACAAAGCACTTCAATCAGTACATCGCCGGGCGACACGTGACTAAGCTGAAAGGTGACACATAAGCTGAAACGAAGCAGGGCTCAGAACTCCAGCGCCACTCGCGGCCATCTACGTTGACCGTCTTCACGCGGCCCATTGTAAGCGGGCGCGGCTCTTGCCACTGCATCCTCCAGAACACTGTAGTTCGAAGTGAGACACTGTCGATTGGGGGTAAACTGGTGACTGGCGAAGGGGAGGGGGGGGGGGGTCGTCAAGAGCTGCACTGCACCGGGTGCGAAGGAGTTCTAGCGAATAACGTCTGAAAGCGATAGTTCTTTTTTTTTCTTTTATGTGTTGGGGTTGGGAGCTTCTTGGTTATATATGTTGTTTTCTTTTTATCGAGTCTATAGGGAGTATTCACTGGACGCCATATTTGTGGGTGCTCTTTAAAGCGCATGCTCAGAGCGAGGTCACATTAATAGGCTGCTAAGACCGGCAATCTTGATGGTGCGGAATGCACGCTGTAAAAGAACTGTGGAAGCTCGCCGTCAGCACGCGCTCAGCAGTCGCGCACACAGCTATGGCCGCCAGTGAATACTGTGTTTCAGCTCGCGCGAACGCGCAGTGGCCTATGCAACAATTTAGCACGAAGGGCGGACTCGTTACAGCTAAATAATTTGAATTATAAACTAGAGCAGAAATTTATATTTCCGTAGGAGACACTTTTATGAAGGACGTATGAAGAAAGTTTGAGTTTATTATCCTTAAAGGGACCATGAAATGATATTTTTACTTTTGCCAGATAACTTTTACATTAAACCTTTAACGTTCACTGAATGCCAGAACAGGCATCCGTTTTCGGCTGGGTTTATTAACTTCAACACAAATTGTTTTTTTTGAAATATCGACTTTTTCTTTCTCTCAACTGACCGCAAAACAAGTTGCGGCGTAATTTTGACGGTCGTGACGTACCCTGGCACAAGAATCGGAAGTTCTCTCGGCTGTAGGAGAATGGGAGCGTTAGCGGCGGCGAGTAGCGGGTGCGCCGGTAGGTTTTACTGCGCTGATGGCGCTGATGTCACCGACGTATTTTTTGAATCGGCGCCTCTCATCGCCGCGATAGCCATGGACACATCGCAGCTGAGCGAAATGCAATGAGATATGTTGCGCTAGCGACAGCATGGGACTAGTCCCATACGCCGGTATGCCTGTTGGGAAGTGCGGCGAGTCTTCCGGTGAAGACTCCAGAAGTCAACCCAACTGTCATTGTTGGTAAAAGGTGGCCCGTGTCAGTCGTTTGCAAAGCGACGTAGATGGAAACAAATTGCCGCGGCGTTTTTCGCGGGCTCGGAGATGCAGGAGCGAGCCGACGTTAAAAAAGATACGTTTGAACTACGACAGTGTCAGCAAGAGCCACGTAAATACCTGTTCAGACTCGGAGCGGACGCGCGCGTTTGATGGAAGTGCTGTATTCGCGCTGTTGGTGAGCGCTTCGGGACCGATCTTTTACGATTGCAACTCGATACTGACGTGACACTCGGCAGAGGAAGGTTGGACCGGCATTGCAGGTAGCTTCCACGAACTGTTATAGCTCGACAGTGACGTGCAGTCGTGTCAGAATAAAAATGGCGTACTAATACCAAAGTGTACATACCGTGTTACGAAGGTAATCCATACGGCGTTTATTCGAGCTCTATATCACACAAAACAAGAAGATAGAATCGACGGAAGTCCCTTTTCGACGACAGTGTTCGTCAACACTGCCTCGGAAAACAAGGAAATGACAAAGGGAAGAGATTGACCTCACCTCTTAATCTAAAATTGAGGTCAGCGTTCAAACTACTGGTTGATTCAAGGAGAGACCAGGCTCTTTAAATCGACCGCAAAATTCGGTTTCTTAACCTATCGCGCTACGACTTTGTGCAGCGTTGCCTACAGATGGTGCATTTTTTTTTATAAAATTTGCAAAGAGCGAATTTACCTGAGGAAAAAGTAGAGAAAGAAAAAGGCTTAGCTTCTATGGAAACGCAGTGGCGCCACCGGTACTCAAACGACACGCGCGCCGTTTCGCACGAAAGACAAGAGATGGTGCAAGCGGTCGCGATGCCAACTTCGCCAACGAACGAGCACACGGCGCCGAGAGCCGGCGTGTTCAGCAGACGATCTTTTCGACTCAAATGCGGCGCGCGTTCCGCAGGCGGCGACAGTGGCAGAAACAAAAACAGGTGCGGTAACAACAAGGAACTGCAGTTCCTTGTCTGCTAAAGACGCCGGGTCTCGGCGTCGTATGTTCGTTCGTTGGGGGCAGTTGGCGTCGCGACCGCTTGCGCCATCTCTTGTCTCCCGTGCGAAATGGCGCCGTGTTGTTTGAAGACCGGTGGCGTCGCTGCGTTTCCACAGGAGCTAAGCCTTTTTCTTTTTCTTCTTTTTCCTCAGTTTGCTCTTTGCAAATTAAAGAAAAAAATGCACCATCTGGGGGCAACGCTGCACAAAATTGTAGCGCGATAGGTTAAGAAACCGAATTTTGCGGTCGATTTAAAGAGCCTGGCCTCTCCTTGAATCAACCAGTATAATACGGGAAGAGTCCACAAAGATAGAATCGACGAGAGTCCCTTTTCGATGACAGTGTTCGTCAACACTACCTTGAAAAACAAGGGAAGAGATTGACCTCACCTCTTAATCTAAAATTGAGGTCAGCGATCAAACTATAATACGGGAAGGGTCCACAAGGGTCGCGCGGGCATATTCCATTCAGCACGCCAGCCGGTCGTGGGCGGACAGTCTTGGCCAAGTACCGTTGAAGCAACGCTGCGCCGAGTCGGAGTGCCTGCTAGGCCTATCTGCCGAGCTCGGTGGATTCGTAGCCGTCGTAGCTTCTCTCGGGTGTTTGTGGATCCAGCGTTCTTGTTCGTCGTGGTCTGTTTCAAGCACTTTTTTCTTGCTGCTTGAAGTCGGGACGCGCGAGAAGAACACGTAGAAAAATAAACGTTCGTTAGTCGTCGCGACCAACCGCGGCACGCTGTCGGACCTACCGCCCTACTGGCCCTACTGCGCACGCGCAGTAGTTGCTTCGTTTACCACACGATAAATGGCGGGCGCTCTATGAGCTCTGGTCTACCGGGAGCGGTTTGACCCCAAGGTGGTTTCCACGATGTGCCGCGCATGCAGAGAAGAACCTGAGACAGTTGAACACCTAGTACTCTACTGTGAGTGCCTGCTGCCAACCCCACTAGTAGATCGCCGGCTTCACTCAGAGGTGATGCTAGCATGTGCACTGGGTTTTAAAATGACGGCGGACTCAGACAACCTCCGTACGGGTGGAGCAGACGACCCTCCACAAGACAGGCATGACATTTCTCTCGTGCAGTGCGTGCGAAGGACGAAAGCGCGTCTGGAACACTGGTGGAAGAAACTTTAGAACAGAAGCTTATAGGCTTTTTGGCTAGGGCACGAAGACTCTTCGAGCTCGTCCGGTATAAAGGGAAAAGCCGCATGATCATCATCATCATCATTATTATCAAATTTGGCAATTTTTGTCACATCTCTAATTATGCTACAAAATGTGGATCTGAATATTATTTATCAAAACTTTTAGGAAACATTCGCTGGCTATTTATTGCTTACGATCGCGGTGCTGGTGAGGTAGGCTCTTACCCAATAGGCGACGTGGATTCGGCTGACGTGCAGCGATTCCGCGGATGCATCGCAGTGAAAAGGCAGAGAGCTTTCGAAGGAAAGAAGGCGCAAAAGAGTCCAGTTTTCTTTTAAAAGTTCTGTAGCGAACAACTTTTTTTGGCTCCCTATTTTTGTGTTTTTGTGTTTCTTTTCACACCTTTTACGACGATCGGTGGATTAAATTCGATTTCAGAATCGTTTCATGGTTCCTTTAACTCACAACGAGATAAGGAGTCACAAAAATGGGGTCAAAATGTTAAAGTAGCCAAATTCGTGGATTTTTTACGCGCGATATATAATTTTTAGAAATCTGCAAATATTCTGAAATACAGTAACTATAGTTCAGTGCTTCTAAAAATATATTCAGTTGTTTTTTTGTATTTTTAGTTTGCCTTTTACATGCGGTCAAACTTGACAGAACTGACAAAACCCGAAAACGGCGTTGCTGTCTTGGGGCAGACATATCTTTTTCTTCTTCTTTAGATATATTTGTTGTTGCTTTTTAGGACCCGGAAATCCGCAAATGTTGTCTTCGCCGTCTTGCTTACGCCACTACCATGGTCCAGGATCACATGATGACAGAGGAGTCGGCGTTGCACTGCACCAAAACATTGGACATTCCTTTCGATGGTGTGGACACGAGAGCGTCGCTTACTGGTGTACTTTTGCTGGAACGAAGACTTCTACAACAGCCCATCGTACACTCACGGACCTCGAAACGTCGTCTTTCGTTCATCGAATCATAATTGTTCTCCACACAATTAAAGTGGGCAACTAGACCAGGCTTCTTTCCGTATCGCTTGGCAACGCCTACAGTATCGTACGTTTTGGGTAGTCGCACAATTAAAAATGCAAGCAGTGTCTGCGGCCATGACGCGTCTTCATGAACGTAAGTTGGCAAATCCAAACCGAAATTGAGAGGCCGACTGGCTCCCAGCATTCATTGCGTGGCGTTTTGCCGCGCGGAAACGGTTCAGGTTTTGGAAGTAGTCTGTTCTGTTGGGCCGATGGCTTTCATTATGGGCATCTGATGAGATGGCTTGGCAAGCTAATCGGCCTCGGGGGTGGCCTTCAAGTGTCCAGACGGATATACGCAGACGGATTATCCTCGAGCTTTGGCGAGAGAGTGGCGCCGGGCTGGGACACAATGCCGCTTTACTCTCGGGCGCAGGAAGAGTAGCTTGTCTTTGACGCCGCGAGGCGTCGGTGACCTCCGCGCCTGGATCGGCCGATAGGTTGTGAAAAGGGATCGGGAAGTTAATTGTTTTCGAGAGGTAGTTGAGGGAGGAAGGGGGGGGGGTGAGGAGGAAACTGGGGAAGGGCCCCTGGAAAGTTTGTTGTGAAAAAAGAAGAGCTTATGGTTGCGGACGTCCCCGGCGATTTTTCGTGTGTACTTTGTTGTGGGAAAGCAGACGATTTGGTATGCGTTATCTCCTTTTCACGTGCTTAGGGCGTTCTAGCAGATCTAGAAAGTCTGTTTCTGGATGTTTGACTAAACGCTGGTCGCTTATTGTTACAGATAATTAATGGGGTAAATATTTTTAGTACCCTCGGCTCAGCGCACCGTGGCGATTTGTAAGCGGATTTGGAACAGCCCCTTTTAAATAAGCTTGGGAAACAAATTTTTACACAGAATTGACCCAGTCCCGAAAAAAAAGTTTTATAATTCACGTTGTGAAATAAAATAACAAAATAACCGAAATTCCAAATGCTACGAAAGCAGCTATATGAAATCAAAACCATTAATCTACTACGTTCTTGAAAACCTGAGAAATGGTCCCAATGTGAAGGGCGCGCGCTCTTTGCTGCTGTGCTTCTTGATAGTCGCCTGCTTCCACACAACAAAGTACCCACAAAAAAATCGCCGGAAGACCTCCCCGACCGCAACTTCCCTCCTTTGTTTTCCCCAATAAATTTTCCAGGGGCCCTCCCACAGTTTCCTCCTCACCCGTCCTCCTCTCTGTCTAATCCTCCTCTCATTTCTTCTTTCCTCCTCTCCCTGCTTCTTATTCTCCTCCCTCTCAAGCGTAGTACGACGCCAGTTGAATCTGTACCAGTATTTGCTTTAATTTATTTTGATTAGCAACGAAAACAAATACCTTTTGTATCCGATTGTTATGTCAAAAAAGTGTAGAAGCAAACTAAAAAAAAAAAAAAAATGAACTTCCTTTAATAACGTTTTAGATGTTTTAACCACTGCTATGTGCAGTTCCGTGAATTCTGCATCAGGATATTCCAACATTGTACTTCCCGAACCATCACTTTCATCAGTCGTGAACCTTTACTAATAGTTGACTGCTTGCCATTAATAAAATATTTATTTTCCTTGACGTCATTACCGGAAATCTGCAGTCGCACGGACATTGTAATCGCAACATTTAATGGTTCGTCTGTCGGAGGGCAGTGTGCGGTTTACTTCGTCGATCGCGCTTTGAGGCAACAACAAATGAACAAACTCCCATACAGGGGGAAAAATTCGTATTTTAAATGTTTCGAACATTCCACCGTGCAACGAGCCACAGGCTTTCTAATTAATAACCCGGGGATCCAAACTATACTAGCGGGCTTCCCCGGCAGGGAACTTGCCAGGGAAGCCCAAACTTGCGATGAAGTTGCGAGATCTTTCTCCCTCGATGATAAACAAG
>JAZHYW010029524.1:0-62327 GCA_037355805.1 Ixodes ricinus
CTCGCAGCGCGCTACACAGCTCCGTTAAGTCCATCTGCTCAAAACGAAACTGGTGGCGGAAAGCTTCACTATCTATGTTGAGCACATCCAAGTAGCCTCGCCCGGACCTAAACCTCCGCGGAACGGGGTACTCCATATCCAGAAAGGAGAGTTCTTCGATTTCGTCCCACCTCAAAACAGCTAAGGCCAAGGGGTCCTCGAAAACACACGTCGCCATGGCTCAGGTTGGTCACTCGCTTGACTCGCTCACGCCCGTTCCACCCGTGCTTCCTATGGCTTCCCGTGACAAGCCACCGGGGGGGGGGGGGGGTGTACCAAATTGGCTTGTTTCTAGTTGGCTAGATGTAGCTTGCTGCTGCATTTCTGTAATTTCTGCAACTAATAAAACTTAATTGATGTTTTTTTAATTGTATTAAATGTAAGAACTGTTCTTTTTCCTTCAGTGAAACATCTTTCTTTTAATTCGTTATTTTTAATTTTAGAAATTGCAAATCGTTTCCACTAGGGAGCGCCCCAGCGCCTCAAGCGACCGTATCGGATGTATCGTCTTCAAAATGGTCTACTAAACGCGCATTCCTGTTCTGTGTATCGGTATCGTATGGTTATCGTATCGTTATAGGGTATCGTTATAGGAACGATCTACTAAAACTCTCTATTAGCGGCGAGATGTTTCGGTGGCGCCCTCCTATGGTTTCCTCTCGTGACGTCATTACCTTGCGAACAACAAGTTTGATGGTGTTTGCAATTAGCATGGTTAGAGTGTACTAGAAAGAACGAGTGGGGCCACCGGAGTGCTATTTTGGTACCTCTGCATGTGGAAAAAAAAACGGATAATCCAAGCCACCTCGCTCATAGCGCCCTCTCGGGCGCTACGAGCGAAGTGGTTCAAATTTGCCGCTTTTCATGAAAAACGCGTTTCGTTCCAACGCCAAGCTGGACCGGCACACTGGTCAAGGTCATAGAAACGATAGAACGCCGGACTATATTTTTTATATGCGGAGCATCTCTTGCTCGGGTCTATGTCCCGCGGCGTTGGCGTCGGCGTCGTAGTCCGCATTTATAATACGCACGCGCAACTCTCCTCCTTCCCTCTCCCCAACAGCTGCGCGTTACTCTCTCCGTCTCTCTCTCTACCAGCTGCGTGCACTGCGCGTGCGTTCACTTCTCCTCACACCGCGTGCGCCCGGGCAACTCTCCTCCTCTAGTCTCCTCTCCTTCAAGTGTGAAAAAAAATAAACGGCGAGCGGCGAGCGTTCCAAGTTTCTGTGGCGCCACCTCTCGACGTCAGCACGCAACTGACTCTTTCCTCGGAGCCAACACGATGCTCCGCATCACCCCATGGTTCCCCTCGGGAAGATGGTGTAATTTTTATACAACCTAGACGTCAGGCGTCACGTACATAAAGTCACCGCGACCTGACCTGTTCGTCACAACGCCATGCGACATCAGGACGACGCCTTGACGTCAACGTCGTCATCGACGTTGACAACGTGCGTTACGCAACATCAAGACTGCGTTCTGACGTCATATTGCGTTGACAACGACGACGATGCATGTCAACGTTGACGTTGATGACGACGACGACAACGTCACGGGACGTCAAGATGACGGCGTCCTTGTCAATGCAACGTCATAAGGACGCTTGGTGTCAGTTCGTTGACGTCGTTGTCGACATGACGCAACTCGACGTCACGAAGACGTCCCGACAGCTTCACGACGTCGACGTCATCGTCGACGACGTTACACGACGTCAAGACTTCGTCGTGACTGCGCGTCGACGTTGATGCTGGCGAAGGCGACGACGTTACACGCCGTCAAGGCTTCGTCGTGACGTTGACGTTCACGATGACGTCAGGACGACGTTAACGTGACGTCATAGCGATGTTTGACGTTGCGTGGGGCGTCGACGTCAGCGTCGGCATCGACGACCACGTCCACGTCGTCCTCAATGTGGCGCGCGACGTCATGACCGCGTTACAACGGCGACTTGATGTCGCCAAACGGCGTCGTCCTCGACGCGACGCGATGTCACGACGGCCTTACGACAGCATCTTGGCGTCGCGTAACGTCGTCGACGATGACGTCGTGGCGTCGTCGTGTCGTGGTGCTTTGACGTTACCTCTGACGTCAAAATCATAAAAAATACAATATAGCCCCTAAGGGGCTATATTGCCCATATGACCTTGACCTGTGTCGTTGCTTGATCGCAGCGAAGGTGGCGCTGCGATCAAAGTGGCTTGGTTCCACCTGATCGCTTTCCACATTTTGAGGTGCAACTGAAAGCATGAGCGGAGCCTAATGGCGAATTCGGGTGGTCAATCGCCGGCGAGCCCTTGCCGGTGGCACCGGCGACCAAAAACGCGCCAGCGGCGCACCACGTGACCCTCTCCACCCGAACACAAAGCGCCGGCAACTGGCGTTTTTATTTGCCTGGGTCGCGCGTGAGCTTTGTTAACTTCTTCCTCGATTATTTTATGGGAATAAGCACGCTGTATGTGCCAGGGAAAGGCAGATTAATAAATCGGTGTGGGGCTGTTCGCACACGCGTCAAATTGAATATATCAGCGTTTGGATTTCCGAGGAATTGTCGCCATTTTACAAGGGTCCCAAGGAGGCTTGCCGACGTCGCTTTTTTATTCTGTTTATTGTTATTACCTTTTTTGGAATCCTCAGTTTTCTTATTGCGGCTACCCCCTTGAAATTGTAATGCGTATTCGAGTATCAAACTGCACACTATGCATGCATTTTTTTTTCAGCGGTGTAATAACGTGTTATTACACAGTTGTAAAACAAAATAATGTATGATGCAGCCCGTGTCTCCGAGCAAACTGACCTTGCGCAGGCTGGACAAATTCTTCCAAAAATGTTTGCTTTTTCTGAAACATAATTTATCTTTATCTCCGTTGTTTTTGCTGTCTTTTCTCGGACCACAGAGGGGTGTCTGTCTCAGTGGCTTCGTTTTCTACTCGAACCCGCTATCGGTGAGCATTGTTTCGTTTGGTTCCCTTTCCCGATTCGGATATGACGATACCGGATACAGTCTGGCAGACAAGCTGCCCGACCTCTTGAAGCTCGGGCAAAAATTGTGCCGGTAAATTGCCGGCACACGCCTGAGAAGCGCCACCCGAACGGCGCGCACTCGCCAGCCTTTGACCACGCGAACGCCCGTGCCGGAGATATGGCAAAATATTTTGCCGGGAAATGACCACCCGAATTCGCCATGAGGCTCGTCCCACTCGAACCTTCCAGTACGCTCTAGCATGGTGGAAGCTCGAAATCATTGCGCTCTGCAAGAAACACTGCCAACACCGTCCAGTTTGAGGTTCATCCATTACTCTTATTTCCGTCGATGAAAAATCCTTTCCTGACGTCATGGTCAGCGTTCGGCCAATCGTGGCAGGCCGACTGCAGCGATGCTTTTGATCGCTCGCATCGCCACGTAGAGGAGGCTGACGGCCGAACTAAAGCGGCAGGAGAGAGCGCGCCGGAGACGACCATGGTTCATTAGTGTGACGTCACAAGAAAGATTATCAACTGCTACCAACAGGTTTGATAGTCTCTAACGGCGTGAGTGTGGGGATAATTGCATTTTGAAATGAACACCGTCGAAGTTGACAGTCTGAAATCGTTCTTACTTCCGGCGGTGAAGCAGAATGTTCTGAAAAACGTCGCTGCCATTCTCTTAAACTTGCGGAAGAAAAACGAGAAGGGACGGACAAGTTTGTGTTTGTCCGTCCCTTCTCGTTTTGTCTTCCGCAAGTTTAATTATCCATACCAACCCGCTCGTTCTGTCCTTGCCATTCTTTTAATTTCTGTTGGCTCAAAGTGTAGCCCGACGTGGCTATTGAAGATTATAGGCAAGGCAACTGGCCGCCGCCATGTCTCTGCTCGTGCGGACAGTCCGTGCGATTTCAAGCTTGCCAAAGCTGTGTTCACGCGCAAGTTGCACGTGCTTGCACTCATGGGGCACCAGTTAGGGCACCAGAACCAGCCGAGTAGCGTTGTTCGCTTTCGGGCAGATTTCGACTCCGGGCGGTCGTCCCCATCAGCAAGATAAAATCATTTTGCTGTGTTTTTTTTTCTAATTAATGACTACTGGTCACGTAGGCTAGCAAAAGTGTCGGTGTGGTCGGCTTTCTAAGATTAGCCAGATTGGAGTTAATTCTGCTTTCATCAACGTAAATAAGGGTAATGTCAGGTTGTCAATATTGACAGTGATGTTTTAAGAACGCGATGACTCTAAGCTTCCATCGTACACCATAAAACTTGTCACCATAGACTTGAACACGCACCATCGAATTTGTCACTCACAACTGATAATCCTGACCCTGACGTCAAGGGTATAAAAACTCTAAAAGGACTTCACTAAACGCGCCAGCATCACTACAAGCCCTATACTTCGTTTCAGCTTGGGTCCAGACGCAGGCGATGCTACAAGCGCGAGCTCCGGGCTTTCAGCGTCCCTGCCAAGCACGCGCGCTCGTGCAACGCAAGCACTGTTCAGGGCCACACGCTCGCGCTCGTAGCATCGGCTGCGTCTGGACCCAAGCTGAAACGAAGTATAGCACGAGCCTCTCTCTTGAAAGCCTGTCATGGCCGCTCGTGGGTTCATGGACCGCGAACCACATTGTCGCTCAGTTGGAGCACCTCTAGGCAGGGGTATCGAAACAGGGGGACGAGGAGGGGGCGAGTCAACCCCCCCCCCCTTTTCCAAGTGGCATCGAAGAGAGGGCGCAAGGGGCATAAACGTGAAGGGGGGGGGGGAGGGGGAGGCGATCGCACCAGCCCCAGACATTAGCCTCCTATATAGTGCCCATACATTTCAGAAAGCAGACGCACAGACTTTTTTTTAGAGTGCATTGGGACATGAGTAGAAGTGTGCCTATTCGCGACTCCAGCGACCTATAGGGGACGCCACTATCGGGCAAATATGGCGGTCGAATCCAGGTCGTGCCGTTACAGTGAACTAGAATAGAAGTAGTGGAAAAATAGCCGGCATCCAGGTGAGGCGCTTCGTGTAGAACCTACCAGGTAGCGCTGGTGTTTTTATTTATTTATTTATTTATCAATACTGCAATCCCCTAGCAGGGATTTTAGCAGGGTGGGTTTACAATGTGAAAGTACAGATACATAGCTGGCACAAAAGGACAAAAATACAAAATGCAACATAATCAAAGAACACAAGACAAAACAGTGTTACCTAAGGTGGGAGGCAAATAATGTCAATGATGGCTGCAGAACTACATCATTAGTAAGGTTATTCCAATCAATTATTGTTCTTGGAAAAAAGAATATTTGAAGCAATTATTGCGTGCGCGGAAAGGAGTTATAGTTAAGTCATGCCTCTGTCGTGTCGCATATCCAGAAGAAAAGGAAACTAGTTGAGATATATCAATTTTATAATGACCTTTAATTAATTGAAACAGAAACTTTAGACGAGAATGACGATTTCTTTGTGTTAATGGTGGTAGGTTGGCCCTTGCTAAAAGCTCCGTTACTGAAGTACGTCCAAAGCTGTTGTATATAAAGCGAACAGCCTTTTTCTGTACGCTCTCAATTTTATTAATATTAGTCGTAGTGAAAGGGTCCCAAATAATAGCAACGTAATCTAACGTTGGCTGAACAATTGATTTATATGCTAGAAGGCGAACAGGAGGGGTAGCAAGTTTCAAAGCTCTCTTGAGAAAGAACAACTTACGAATTGCGTTAGCTCTTACGGAATCAATGTGCCGCGTCCAAGTAAGGTTATTTGAAATCCACAGACCTAGGTACTTATAGTGTGTTACCTCGGAAGAAATGTATTATTAACAAAGTAATTGAACTTTAATGGGAGTTTTTTGTTAGTGATTGTCATAAAGACAGTTTTGTCGTAGTTAATACACATCTGCCATGCATCACACCAAGCCGCAACTTTTTGAAAGCACTGTTTAGCAACAACTGATCTGCAATACTATCTATTTCTGAGTAAATTACACAATCATTCGATTCCGGAGCACTCCTGCCAGCGAAGTTCGCGCTAAGCGTAGCTGTTTTTGATCTTAGCGGTTCATTAGTGTGGCTATGTATGCTTTATGGGTGTTTCAACGTCTATGAATTAATGTTTAATGCTTACTTGGGCAATGTAGTGAAAACCGGGGTAACCAGTCTTGCATGCTGGCGCGTAGCGGTGTGGATCCGTCTTCTTTCTCTTCGTTTTCATTGCTTAGCGACAAAACTCGAACCAATGTAATCACAATGCCAAGCCCTTGACATTCACAAAAAAAAAATCGCGAAAACGACCACAGACACCACAGGAACCATCTGAGAACGTACGCGACGCCATATCCCATGTTACAGTAGCCAAGTCCTCGGATTTCGACAACAGCGCCACTCGCGGCAGTCTACACTTCTGGCTTCACACAGCCAATGGGTCGGCGCCGACGCTTTTTCCACTACCCCTATATTCTAGTTCACTGTAGTGCCGTTACGGTGGCTATAGTGCCGTGCCATGTGCCACCTCAACGCACAACGCTGGGGCATCAGCAAGCGGGAATTGGACTCCAAATGGTTCGCCCCGCTTTTTTATTCGCAACTTTCACGACCTATGGGGGCGCACTTGTGCCTATCAGGAAATGGCTGTCATCTGGATGATCGTCGTAGAACAACAGTACGAGGCTGGGTCTGCGACGCGTGAGTAATTATAGTTTTGCTATATACGAGCAGTATTAGAGCCTTAGTTTATTTTTTCACGTCAGGAAGGTGGTGGCAAGCACCTTTATTGTGAAGCCGATCATCCAGGAGCTAGGGAGCGCGGTTCTCACACCGCGGTACCACCATCGCTGAAAGTTGCGAATTCTCCACGTTTCGAACCTGCGGCGATGTGTTGGGGTAAGCGAGCTTCCAGAGGCTTGACTTCGAGGAAACGAGGAAAGGACCGCCCACTGTCCTTCCACTGTGCTGATGAACGTTGAGAAACGCAAAATGTCTATCTCACGCTGGTTCCATAGGTCGCGTGCAGAGCAACCTGGGTCACAAGGCGATACTACGGTTTCGACACAGACACCGGTAGAACTGTTCTGTCGCGCAATCCACCGACAACATGCAAACACGGAAGCCAGAAGAGACGAGCAGAAATCACGAAAGGACCTGGTCCGGCCAGTTCAGTGTTTTCCCGCTAGGTGTCGTTCGTTTTGCTGGAGTCGCGAATATAGGGAGCAGCGTGCTCCGAGAGAGTGGTTCTCTGCTTCGATTTCTTTCGCTTCAAGTTCAAGTTCATTACCCTGAAGGGCATTTCGTGGAATGCATTATATGAGGGGCGAAACAAGTCGCTTCGGCGGCAAGTGTGTATTTCTGCCCACTGTAAATAACCATCTTGAACAATGTAATTAAACCCGTTTTTCTGCGGCTAAAACTGGCGCTTGTGTCTGTGCAACTTCCGGGAGGCAAATTGAAGCAAACAGCAACCAGTCTACTTTTGCGGTGCTCCTGTGCATTCCTATGGAAAAGCGCGCGTGAATTTTGTCCCTTCACCGGAAAATAACATAGATAACTTTTCGTAACTTTAGTCGTAGCGATAGTATGTACCTTTATTAGGGAGTTTTCGTAGACCGCGTTTCCCCTCCGCTAAGCCCTCCGCAACGAAGAAGTTGCTACTGCGCCTGCGCCCCGATGGCCTTGGCTGTAGAGTTCCGGGTATCGTAGCGGGTCGCGGAGCGCGTTGCGGGACGGCGAAAACGATCTACGTAAACTCCCTATTAACACTGTAAAAATGTAATTGCTTTAGTTAGCGTATTTTTCTTTAACACTGAACGATGTTAAACTTCCCTACATTTCAGGCCCAAACCTCTGTTTCACAGAAGGCATGTAAAAACAAGCGACAGTTCTAAGTAAAGTAACAATCGAAATGAATGTAGAGTGTGTTGAAGGTTCGCCAGCGTTCCGGTGACGCTCATATATTGCTGATATGCCAGTCCTGTCACTATATAAACATGATCCCGTCGTGCATATTTGCGAGCGGTTAAAAACATTCAAAACGAAAAAGGGAAGTGCGTGGGCTATGAAAGGTGTGTCCCTTTATTATTTCCTACGCCGGGCAGCTTTTGTCGGGCATCTACTCTCTGACTTTCTCCTATTTTCAAAGATTTTGAGCATGCGGGTGATATTTGGAATGGAGAACAAGCATCTTCGCACATATTCATGAGCAGAAAGAAGAAAAGAGGGCTTATTTATTTCATAACGGACTATATTACGTGGCCTTCAATTTATTTTGATCGTCTGCATGCGCAAGG
The DNA here is from genome assembly GCA_037355805.1 of Ixodes ricinus. NCBI lineage: Eukaryota > Metazoa > Arthropoda > Arachnida > Ixodida > Ixodidae > Ixodes > Ixodes ricinus. The sequence goes on from JAZHYW010029524.1 coordinate 8,268, forward strand.
AGTTACTGATTCAGTGTTACTACGTAGTTCTTGCCGTCTCCTGGTTTTACAGATGTCCTTCAGCGCCGTCGTCGTGTTCGCGCTAACAGTGTCCGACAGTGCACATAAATACACGTACGAAGCCGTTTTAGCACCGTTTTTAATGCCAAGAACTTGAAATAAAAATGTCGTAACTGAGCAGTTATTTCGTCTGCGTGACTGAGAAATGTTCCAATCTACCTCGTACGTACGAATTGTCCGTGCTATTTGCTCTTATAATCGAGCGCAGAGAGAAAATGCACTCACTCTCTTCCATAAAATTACATTACCGGAAGTCCAGTTCCGACTGGTTGCTGTCTGCTTCAATTTGCAACAGCACACTAGCGCCACTTGAACCTCTAGCGTACATTGTAATACCTCTTATGTGCAGAACAAAAAAGGCAGTCGTTTATTCGAACGCCCACTCTCCGAAAAAGGTAGAGCTAGCGGTTCGAACCGGATACCAAAGTTTCAGGACTAACCATTATTTCAATCAAATGTTATTATTTTCTGCAATTTTAAACGGGAAAATACTTACGAACGAGTCCCATTTTTCTATTAACCTTTTAAGAAAATATTTTATAACCTTTGAATACGATTACGATTTGTCCCGAAATTTAAAGAACTGGTTCACACCGCTAGCGCTTCATTTAGGCGGAGATGAAGCGTTCGGCAATGCATCGTTTTTTTTTATTTTAGTAAATATGTTTTGGGGACACGCTCTACATTGCAGATAGATCCACATGCGTGTGAGCTTAGCCCATCAAATGTACGTTTGTATAAATGTACGAGAACTCGCCCATAGAACGCGCTCGCGCACCCGTGCCTTTGTAAGCACTGCAGGTGTTTCAATTTATTTTGCCCGTTTTAATTTTTGTGGTTATTTCTCACCCTGCACAGTGAAGGCTTTGTCTGAACTATATTTTGCTTTATACCTAACATACAGTTGTAAGAAACATGAGCGGGAACACGATTTGTCTTTTCTACAACTGCAGCCTCAACCGTCCCCCATATATCTCTCAATTGCTCAAAGAGACTGGAACCTAAATTTTGAGTTCTAGCCTTAGTTTAGATCAAAACGTCCTTAATGACAGGCAGGTGCTCCAATAAACTTGACGGGCTGTTCCTCTCTCATATGTATTTTACGACCGTACAAAACTGTTATAGCTGCTGGCGCAAGAGTAGCTTCTCTTACTGAGAGATAAGGCTGGTTCACACATTTGCGACGGCTGCGTTCACAACAACCAAAATGACAGAAATGACCAGAACACTGGAACAACCCTGACTCGTGGTTGCTTCGCTTGCCACGTTGTCTACGGTGAGCACTTGTATCGGTGTCTTTGTCGTTGCTGCCGTTTCGGTTGCTGCGAGCGTAACCGACACAAATGAACCAGCCTAAAGCCACGTAAAGCCGGTGATGTGATTTAGTTCTACATATAGTCACTACGGAATAGCATACGATATCCTTCGAAGAGCACTGCTTGCTCCCTTGGTACATTAGAGATAATAAGCGAGTCACAAATGCGAGAGAAAAAATTTAAAAAAGGTTGCATGCCGAAGGAGGCGGGAGATGCTGTGACCGGACCTGTACACGTTACAAAAAAAAGTAAGGAATCACATTCACAATTACCCATGGCTAAATGGCAACTAATTACAGTTACAATTACACTTCCATAAAATGTAATCGGCCGTTACCTCAAAAAGCAATCCGTTACTTTCGCGGCGTTACTTTCAACCTTACTGTTCTAGGGTAGTAAACAAGACACAGGTGTTATGGAAGCGTTTATTGTAGCTGCCACTCATACTTTCGTGACCTTGAGCAACATCTAGTTCTCAAAATCTTGTCGGACATCTTGCCTCATTTCTATGTGAAGATGTCCGCCTTGCTGAAGACCTTTTAAATTCACCTTTTTCCAAATAGGTGCGGTCACCTGGACAGGTGACTGGGTCTCGATTGAGTGGCTAGAAACAGGGTGCTCGCAAGGACCCTCCCACCCATTCCACACCCAAAACGTTAGCTAGGTCCTGTTGGTCCATTGCGGCGCTGTGACCTAGCTACGGCACGCCCAAACTTCGCTTTTGTCCCCAGTGTAGATTATGTTGGTCCCTGAGGTTGGTACAAAAGAGTCATCTTCTCTCTGCTCGACAGAAGGAAGCAAAGAAAGAGTGAAGGGACGAAAAATTAGACGTTTACAAATCTCTGTATTGCGAAATTTAAGCGCAGCTCTTGAGGAGGAGGAGGGGAGGATACGGTGGAGAGGGTATGCTGCTCCTATTCCCACTCCTCCCCTTCTTTCCTCCTCCTCCTCTCCTCCCGCTGAATTTGTTCATGTGTGACGTGACACGAAGTCATAGTGACGTCACTTTCCCTGCAAAATTTAGCGGGGAAACTGAATTGGTGTTGATGTTTTGAACGCAGAACAAGCATCTTCGTACATATTCATGAGCAGAAAGAATAATGCAGCACTTATTTATAGCAAATTGGGCTATTTACGTGGTCTTCACCTTATTTTGATCGTCTACATGCACAGGGAGTTACTGATCCAGTGTTATTGCGTAGTTCTTGCCCTCTCTTGGTTTTCCAGATGCCCTTCGTTCGCTTGGCACGTATATCGCCCATGCTGAAAAGCGCCGACGTCGTGATCTCGCTAACAGTGTCCGACAGTGCATATAAATGCATGTATGAAGCTGTTTTAGCCCTCTGTTTAATACTATGAATTTAAAAGAAAAACGCCGTAACTGACTAATATTTTTGTCTGCGTCTCATATTTGCAACAGCACACTAGCGTCAGTTGAACCTCTAGCGTACATTGTAAATAACTCTATGCCTTCGATCATGGCCTCCGAGATTTTTCGCCCGCAGGCTGCGCTCTTTAGGCCATTCCATTCGCCGGTAAAGACTGTTACTGCGGGGCGCTTGGGGGCGTTGGCAACCAAACCAAACAATACAAAGAAATAGCCGCGGATTATCATCGTTACCATTATCGTCGGTCTACTATGTCTACGGAACTTAGGAGCAGCGCGAAATGTGCTCCCCGCCTCTCGCCGCAACACACAGACCTTTGGCAAGGAAGAAGTTGATCGAAATTTGAAGGTTCATTCTTTCAAAGCGCGAAAAGGTGTAGAACAAATGTCCGTGCACGTAAGTGAAATTCCAAAAGCTGTTCTCATGCATGACGACAAAAAATATTTCTATGCCTGTCCCGCCGCGCCCAGACAAGTATCCGCAGACGACAAATATAGATTCGCACTAAATCTTGCATTCTGAGGCATCATACAGCGAACCAGCGCAAAGACCGAAGCAGCGAATAAAAATTACGAGTCAACAAAGATCGACTTAGCCGTCTCTATTATGATGATGGGAACAAGGAAGAATGCAAGCTTCATGCCGCGGGCTCACACTTGACAGCGTGCTTTGAGGCGATTCTGTTTCCGATTTTGGTTTGGTTATATCGCGCCGCATGCGGAGATCTAAAGAACTGGCTCGGCTTGATTTCTTCTGCGCAGAAAAATCTCGAAGGCCATGATAGCCACGCTTTGATGAGCCTTCGATAACGCAGCTGCGGCCTATCGCAACCTTCGAGATGCATGCACGCGCGTTAGGCTGGGCATTCGGAATCTCGATGTTCCAACGCTCGGTCTCCCGGCGTCGCGGCTCAGCGACGCCATGAATAGATACCAGAAAAATGTAGAATAATGTCATTATTTATGATATAATGTTCGTCCCTTAGCGGTATTCACTAGGGCGAGAAATCCGCGCAGGCAAAAGCAAATTGTTGTGTGTATATTTATACAGCCGTGAAGTTAGTCTGCCTCAGTGGGCGTCTCGTGTCTCAGCTGTAGATGAGCAATTTAGCCAGTGCAGTGCAACCGCTAACCTGGAGTCTTTAACCGTGACCACGCAGTAGTGATACACGACCGCACGCCGGTACGATGCTCATCCAGATCGAAACGGGCAGAGGTGGGGATTGAACCCAGGATTCCTGGGTTCTGCAGCGCGAGCCTTCGCTCCACGTGCTCCGAGCTGGTGTGCGCTAGCCCACTCGGCCACCACGCAGGGATGTGCGTGACGTCGACAGCAGGCGCAATTTCTTCCTCACCTTCGTCGTTCACTCCGACGAAATGCCGGGGAGGGATGTCAGCGTTTGCAGTCTATTTGAACGCTTTCCAGACTTGACACCACCGCAGATGAATTTAGCGAGCTCTACAATTCACACCAAACAGTTTAACGACAAAATATTATTGAAGACAAACTGATCCGCCGCCAAACCAGGATTGTTTGTGCCGCCCCAGCATCCCTCTCTCCCTGCTCCGCGTAGCTGAGGTCACAGCACCGCATCGCAAAATGCTGACGTTTTCCGCCCTGGGCAGAAATCCCCGGGATTTCTCTCTCGCGTGTATACCCCTTTACATGCTCGAAGATTCACCGGCCGACATTGCGAAAGGCTCTTCTTGTACAAGTGGTCGCGCACAAAATTGAATTCAGTGTTGGGAAGTATTTTAAGTAAATTGTACTTAAAATACTACTTCAAGCAGGTTTAGGAAACTTGTACTTTACTTGAAGTACATTCTCTGAGCATGTTCTTGTACTTTACTTAAAGTTGTTTTGTTTTTCTTCTACTCTCCGAGGAAAGTACAATTTCCGACTTCAAAGTACATTCTCCAAATTTGGTTTTGTTAAATTTGTATCACGAAAGGATGCTTTGTCAACTCCGAAAAATACTGGGAGGAATATTCTATGGCGGCTTTAAATAAACTGCTTGCCGCCATAATGGCTGTAATTGCTGCGCATGTAGCAGCTACAGCTGTCATGGCAGTCGTTATTCATTTCGTGAATACGTCATTCCGAGCGCGCTATGTTCAAGAAGGATTATACGTAAACACCCTCCGCAAGTTTAATCTTTCTAAACCTGTTCAGCAATTTTAGGAACAAAATTTCAGGTCAAGCTTGGAACGACCCTCGTAGCTGCATGTTCGCGGCATGGAAGTGACTAGCAACGTCTTGTCGTTCATTTCCGGTTTGTATCGGGCGCATCTCGGAATCTGAAGACGGAGCCATGGTTTTGGGTGTCATGATCTATTCTTCCAAAAGTCGACAACGTCATTCTTCGGCCAACGTCCCACCTCCCCTCCGCTTCCTAGAGTCGCGTGTCACTTCTCCTTTCGTGCGTGCAGTATCGCTACTTTCCACGATCACGCGTTTCATGTCAAACGACACAAACAAATTAGAATTCCGCGATAACGCGGATAGCGATATAACGCAATGGAACACCGTGCGCGCTGTGGAAGAAGAGGGAGATGTCTGAACGGGCACCGCCTCGTCACAGAACGAGTGTATCGAGGATTCGCTCGCATGCAAATGGCGTCAGATTCGCAACATGACTGGAGCTCGAGGGACCTTCCTTATTCGCGCACGCGCTTTCAAGGCCCAGCCCCCTAAACCGACAATGCCCCTGCCGGGAGACGCGCAAAGCCCGAGCGACATCCCGAACCCTTTTCTGCCTTTGTTCAGACACCCAGCTCTGTTCTTCCGCCTTGACCCTGCGTATTAAGCCACTTCTTGGTCACACGCATGGCAACTTTGTCATTCAGTAACCTGGATAAAACATCAACTGTTCTCGATATCGCGTTGCTTTCAATTTCATTTTATTGCAATCCTAAGTATTCTAAGTACACTACAATGCTTAGTTTTATCGCGTTGTTTTGCAGGACCAGATGAGGGGTGGGGGAAAAAAACTAAATAAAGTGACAAGAACTGATGACGACCAGAACTGAGCAACAAAACAGAGCGAAAACATAAGCGCGCTAGCAAGCGGAAAGGCGAGCTCCATGATCCAGGCCGGAGTCCAAACAAACAAACAAACGAATAAAAACTTTGCATATATTGTGGCCGGCAGACGATGCGTGACACCGTTCAAAGCGCAATCTCGAGTCCACTCGTTAAGGCTTTCCGCTTCGGTCACCCGTCGCGAGGCTATAAACAGTGGTCCCGATACGCGTCCATAAAAGCGTAATGAGAGCCATCGTCCTTTCAACGCGGATCTGGTCGTTAATTGAGCTGCTCAACTACGCGCCTAGTAAGCCGACCAAGCAGTCGCATCCTTCGCGCACCATAAATGAAGCACTCGCGCAAAAACAAAAGAGAAAAAAATATAAGCCCCCGGATAACGGGTCAAAGATACGAGAAGATCCAGGAAGGAAAAGCTGTGCACCCCCCTCAACAAAAGGCCTCCAAAGGGGCAAAGGATTGAGACGTCTAGCTCGTCCTATCTGATTTCGGCCTCACCGCATGCGTATCACTGATACAACTCAGTCAGGCTTCGTGGGTTGTGGGAACAATAAAACTTTAAACAGAATAAAACAACGGAAAGTGCAAGCCTGGGGAGAGTAATGAATAGAAAGAGAGGGAGAAAAAGGGGGGGAAGGGCAAACCGTCAGGTGCGTCCGTTATATTTTTGTGTTTACGAGAGACCCTGAGACCCGTGACGTAAGCGTATAGCGTTATCGCTGGCTAAAGCCACAGCTGAGTTGGTTCGGCGCTGCACAAACTATCGGAGGCTCACTCCACGCAGCGTCGGAATTGTCGGCGAAGACGACGTCGCGCTTCGGATCGGTGTGTGCAACCATACGAACCGCCTGCCGGTTGCCTGGGGTCCGCTGGGAGCTTGCGTCCCTTGCCTTCGTCCGTACTCTTCTGGGAATTTTCGCTGCCCCGTAAAAAGCCAAGATGATCAACTGCGTCGCCTACCAGTACCGGGTGAGTGGATTCAGGGACCTAGGAATTATTTCGTCCTCCTGACCTTCTGACGATTACGAGCTCCGGAATGTGAGCCGTCTCCGTAGAAATACCTCGGTGGTGTAGCCTCAGTTCTCCTACAAGCACCAGAAGCATTTTCAATCGCGCTTCAAACGCTACAAAAAAAAAGAAAAAAAAAAGCGAACGCATAGTTTTGTTCATGAGAGACGTCAACACTGACAAATGTAATTTAAAGCCACGTCTTTTCTTTTCTTTTCGAGCTTTCTTAATTGTTCTGCCTTGAATGTCCACCTTTGTGGTAATCTTAGGGAAGATGAATAGCATTGCATTTAGCTTTGTAGGTAAACATTAGTCAAAGAAGACGACAGATAAGTAGCAAATCCGTCCGACTGCCCCCGGGATCAAACTGCTTACACATCAGTGCCAGCGAGATCCATGCTTCGAATGCCGCATGGCAATGAGTTGGGGGAGAAGACTTGGCACGCGGAATTCGAACCACGGATATTGCCGTGATTTGTGTTTGGAGACTGTCTTTTGTATAAGAGTGTGAGCAGTGTGAACCCGGCTTTAGGTATATCCTACTGCACATAGATAAGTCTGATACGGGAATGTATACATTAAGTTGAACTTTGTAAAATAAGTATCATTGGAATGTAACAAATCCACTCCTCTAGTGTAGTCAATCGTTTCTCAGCTAACGCCTCTGCAAAAAAAGAAAAAAAGAAGAAAATTCGTACTTTTTTTTATTGGCAATTTCGGCATGCGTATAATGGAATGTTGTCAAAGTTCTCCGCCGGAAATACGGTAGATGTGCATCCTGGATAACCCGAACGTCATGAGATGTGTGTGTGTAATCGACAAGAGTTGAATCACGCATACGAGAGCGGATTTGTATATGTAATTGATGGCTCAGCATCGGCTGATATGACAGCGGTATTCAAAACGTCACGATGTGAGGACTCTCATTCATCATGTTCACATGTTCATATACATAAGTGGTTCTATCGTTTGCGGGTTGTCTGGAAATCTTACTTCGCCGCGTAAAATGTACACGCCCGATCGTGCAATGTAACACCACAACCAAAGAAGTAAAAAAAAGTATAGCACGTATAGCCAGTGCAGGGGAACGTAATAAATATGCACATTTTATTTATGTAAGTCTTATTATTTTGTTTTTATTAAACGAACGAGGCTAGGAGAATACCACTCACAAAAAACTCATGCGTTCATGATTAAGTTCGCCCGCTATTCTCAGCAAGGCTTCGTATGTAAACGCTTTTTTTTTAATTTAATCTTTGAAAATTAGCGGAGATGTTCACACTAAATTCGACTATCAGTCTTTGCCAAATACATTTTGTTCTATGTAAAAAAGAAAAAAACTTAAAGTATTTTTTATGGCGCTGTTGGTCAAACGCAATCATCATCATCATTTTACGGTTCGCTAAAATACGTTAAATAGAGAGTTTTAGTAGATCGTTCCGATGACTCCGATAACAATACCCGATACTCTGCCGCCGCCTTTGCGCATGCATCGTATCGTTATCGGGGGTTTCGTATAAGCATCGGAACGATCTACTAAAAACTCCCTAATATCACGTAAGGTTTCACGGAACGGACCAGTTGCACCGTTCATCAGTCGTAAGCTTACTGTGTCGAATAGCGGTGAAATTTGACACGGCTCGCGGAAGTCGAACGAGGACACGACGCGGTGACCTTGGCGATCGCGCAATCGGTCAACACGTTCGAAACGTCGACGCCTTCGTGCTGGCAGGCATACATACGGCCGTCAAGGTTTGGCTTCTCTAACGCAAAACGTTCGTCCCTTCGGGTGCAGTGCCTCCATCCAAGTTGGCACGTAAGGTCTCGCAGCTGTGCGGCTGCGCCAGTGGTTCGATTGGAGTGTGTCGCAAAAACAAGCCGAGAGGCATGAGGCTGGCACTGCAAGCTGCGCGCGTATTCACCGCTCGAATCGACGGAAGTGAGAGTAATTTATAATTTGGCCGCATGGACACCTGTCGGGAACGTTCTACGCGAATCGACATGGTGTATACCGCCACGGCATTCGTGTTTACTCACCCCTGAGTCGGTTGGTTGGCTTCGATTAACGAAAGAACAAAGGGGATAAACCCGTACGTTCGTCCTGATCACCTGATTCGTATACGCCGTTCCCTAGTCTACCCACAGCCCGTACCCACAGCCCAGCGTGCACACCCTCCACAGCCCGGCACACGCGTGTTCGTATAGCTTCAGAAAGCGAGCAAAGCGCTCAAAGCATACTGAACTATGGCGCCGGTCAGTAGCCCATTTCTTGGAATGGTAGTGATTGTGACGACGAGGAAAAGAGGGGGCGTGGGTCTTGCTATATACCACTCCCACATGCGCAAAAGACACTTAAAGGCGTGATGACAGGCGCGTGTTATGTTCTAGGGTAATTCCGCACCAAACGATCCAGGCCTAAGTTCGACCCTCACGGACTCGGTCTAAGAATATTATGTGTGTTATTGGTGACGTAAAAGTGCCTTTCCCTGTATACGTTTGTTGTAAATTTGATTATATATATATATATATATATATATATATATATATATATATATATATATATATATATATATATATCTTTGCGACGACACCTTGGATCGTGCAAAAAACAAAAACCCAATTCTTTTTTTTTTTTTTAGAAAGGTTTGAAACGATGTTGAGATATAAACATTGTGTTTAGTAGATCGGTTGGGGATAGTCACTTGGGGGCCTTCGAGTATAGGGCACAACTGAAGACGGTCTTCTGAAGCAAAGAATATGTTTACTGAAAGACACTCTAAAAACAGAATCAAGCATTATTTCCACTTTCAAATCAATGAACTTTTCTATATCAAGAACTGTTTTATTTTGTATAGAAGTATATAGAGCAGGAAAGTCGTTGGGCAATCTTCAAACTCGCTGCCGAAAACTACAAGAATGCTGTCAGCCAGGCTAAAACTTACTTTTCTTTTTTCTCCTACAACATTACCATCAATGCTAATAGAAAACCCGCAACAGTTTTCGAATACTGTAAACCTGAAAGAAACCTGTTTTGTATCACTAACCGACGACGACGTCGAAGTGGTTCCTAACGATGTTTGTGTTAGTTTATTAAACAGCACGCTTTCTAAGGCCTTTTCTGCTGCTGGAAAACATCCTAATCCTGATTTTGAGTCAGCTAACTTCCTCCCAGTGTTCCCTGTAATAAACGATTCTGTAGGTATAAATAAACTAATTGATTCTCTTTAGCTGTCCTCGTTTGCTGGTGTTGATGAAATTAATTCCAAATTCCTTAAAAGCACTAAAATGTGCTACTCTATAATTCTGGCAAAAACTATATCAACAATCTTAAGATGTTTCGAGCTTACCTGATGGCTGGAAGGTAAATGTGCCTCTACATAAGGGCGGACCTAAGCATTCACCCAATAACTTCCGTCCAATATCTTTAATGAGCGTTCCCGCAAAACTTTAGAGCATATTAGTCACTCGAATTCTTGCCAACTTCCTTGACTCGAACACCTTTTTTTCACCCATGTCAGCACGGCCTTCTGAAATCATTATCTTACAAAACGCAACTTTTATCTTTCACTCATAATCTGTATACCAGTCTGGACCGTAGGTCACACATCGACTGCGTATTTCTTTATTTCTTGATTTTTCTAAAGCTTTAGATAAAGTCAGTCATCAATTATTGCTTCTCAAACTAAGTAAACTTACTATCGACTCAAACGTACTTAATTGGATTTAGTGTTTTTTTGCATCATCGCTCACAATTTGTAACAGTCAATGGCTCGAATTCTTCAGAAACGTCTCTAGTGCACCTTTAACTCAGGTGTTCCGCAAGGTTCAATTCTAGGCCCATTAATTTTACTCATATATATTAACGATCTGCCAGCCTGCATCTCCTCCTCTGTTTGTTTATTGGCCGATGATTGTGTAGTTTACCGAGAAATATAACCAATTTTGACATCAGCCTTTTGCAGTCTGATCTAATCTCAATAGCTAACTGATGCCGCACATGGCTACATGGAACTAAACATCAGCAAGTGGAAATCCATACGCGTATCCCGTCGTAACACAGCTTAGCCTATTTACTACCTTAACACCACACTCTAAGAAATGCCTGCACGTCTACTTACCCGCAAAACACTTGAAGAGCCAATCCCTGCGATCCAGGAAATCACCTCAGCGAATGATGAGGTAGAACATCCGTTTAGACCTCAAAATTAAGTCTCCGGTGTGGCATTGCGCAATGCAAGCATAATGCTTTCCACTGCGTAATACCACAGCGCAGATTTAATTTTTAGGTCTAAACGTATGTTCCGCCTCATCATTCGCTGGGCTGATTTCGTAGATCGCAGAGATTGGCTCTTTAAGTGTTTTGCGAGTAAGTAGACGCGCAGGCATTTCTTTCAGTGCATGCAATTGGAATCTGTGCAAACGTATAAATATTTTGGTCTTCATATAGCGTCTAACCTGTCATGGAACATTCATATAGTGCACGTAATTAACAAGGCTAACCGGATGCTCTGCTTCTCTAAGGAGAAGTTTTCGTTCCGTTGCCTCATCCCTTGCTCCTTCTCTATGAATCACTGGTTCGTTCGAAGCTTAAGTACGGAGCCTCCGTCTGGGACTCCGGCATGGAGTTCCACATTCAATCATCAAAAATATATACAAAACAAATCTGCACGTTTTATTCTTTCTATCAACGCACTTCTAGTGCAACCTCTATGAAGCTATCATTAGCTTTGCCCAATCTTGCTTTACGCTGACAACTTTCTCACTTTTCTCTTTTTCATAAAATTTACTATCATTCTGCCCCGCGTGAAAACCTACTAACAGCCTCGTCATATATCTTCCGTAGATTAGATCATCGACATAGGGTTGGCGTCCTGTCTTGCAACACGAATGCATTTTGCTGTAATTGGGGTTGTGTGGATATTTAGACAGCGTGTGGTTGGTCAGCCATTTCAAAGCTGCGACGATTCACTCGCTGTAGATGAGAAGTTTAGCCAATGCAGTACAACCGCTAGCCTGGGGTCTTTAACGTGCACCTCGCAGTAGTGGTACACACGACCGCACGCCAGTACTATGCTCATCCAGATCGAAACGGGCAGGGGTTGGGACTGAACCCAGGAACCCTGGGTTCTGCAGCGCGAGCTTTCACTCCACGCGCTCCGAGCTGGTGTGCGCTAGACCGCTTGGCCACCGATCCCCCTAACGCATTTTGCTATTCGTTTATCCCTCGCACTTCTGCGGAATGGAACCCCCTTCTTCACCCTACAGCAACCACCTGACCCAACTGCTTTTAAAAATGCCCCCGTCTTTCTTGTAGTTTTTTCTAATGTACCCTAAGTGTTTTTTTTTCTGTCGTTTTGCTTGTTTATGTTTTTACCACTCTTCTCCATAAATTCTTTTGACCCTGAGGATAAGTAAATAAATACATTTTTAAAAAATAAGGTGAAAGGCAACTAGAGAGGCCCATCTCCTTAACGGTGTTGGCTCTCTCATTTCGCCTATTAAAGGTACGAAAGTATAACAGACGTTTCCTAAAACAAAACTTGAGACTCTTGGGCAAAATCAGTATCCGGTTCCATGGATGAACGAAAGGTTCCCCAATAACCTTATTTACAAAAAACAAAAATGTGAACGGCGCCGGTGTGAGATCGTTTTTGCGAACACGCAGACGCCAGCAGTGCCACTCTGCTATTGTCGTCTCGTTTGTACTCTATCTGGCTGTAGTCGTTGACAAACTGAGAGCGGCAGGGACGAGCTTCAACTGTCCGCCCTCCAGCGCGAGATTCCCACCTCTTTTATACGTTTCAGCGCTTGCGTGCGGCTCGAGCACGAGCGCGCAGTCAAAGCACGGCGGAAGGCATGGGGCGCGTGATGGAGGTCGGACGCTCGAAGGACACGCCCCACTGTTCTCATAAAACGCTTGCAGGAAGGGCCTCTGGGCGCCGCCATCTTGCTGCTGGTGTGCGGATCGTCTGATGTTAAAGCGTTACCGAGGCGTACCCACGGTTTCCAGACTGGCGCCCAAACGAAGCGTTTTCCTCCACGGTGGCCAGACTATAGCTCTTGAAGCGCTGCGGCTTGCAAACGTCTGTAGATGGCGTCGTCTGCTCTTCAGTTCAGTAGCATCGTCTGCTAACGTATGCAATAATTCGCGTCCGTGACTGAGGACGGGGACGCAATAAAAATTATAAACCAAAGCAAATGTTTTTTTTCAATTAAAAAACAATAATTAAACTTTTTAAAGTTTACTTGTTTTTTATTTTAAATTTTGAATTACGTAAAATTGGTAACTATGCGATTTTTAGACTAAATACCTCTGTTTCTTTGTGTGTGTATTTAGACTTAGCATTTTGCAATCTGTTCAATGCTGAAAAAAACAGAAATTCTAAAATATTTGTTATCTTTTCAAAAATTAATATATTTTTTCAAACATTAGTTGTTCTTTCGGTAATTCTCTACATAATTACTGAAAATTATGTATTTTAGACCTTTTTTTAACTGAGTATTTTGCAATATTTTCAGTACTGGTATATATCCAATAAAATATTATTTTTTCGCTTTTAAAAAATATTACCTTTTCAAACGTTTCTCGCTTTGTGTGGATTATATTTAGGGTTCCCCGTTTTCGGATAAATCTGAAAAACTCCGAAAAACATCCGCCAGTAAAATTTTCGTCAATCCGATCAACTCCGAATTTTAATGTAGCAATTAAGTTTGGACAGCGCACAGGCTCAATGGTCTTGAAAAAATGTCACTTAAATTTTCTTTCAAATCTCGGACCATTGACAAAGGGGAATCTTACCGCTTATCTCGTCAAGGTTCATCACGACAACAGGCCTTTCGAGTCACAACAAAAGCCACTCTTCAGTTTTCTTAGAGGAACGAGGGGTTTTGTTTTTGTAACAGTGAAAGCTGTGAACCATAGAGATTTCACAAAAGGGGGAGAAAGGGCGTGCAGTTGAAACCTATACCCTTTACCCCTCTACCCAGCGCTGCAGCGGGGTAAATTGATAGATAGGATAGGATGATATGAGAATTCCTTGCGACCACCTCGGGAGTCTATTGAATTTATAAGCTTTCGACGTTTATCGAAGAAACACTTGTTTGCAACTTTGGTCGTGGGACAAATTATATAGTACATTATAGTACTGCCATTGGTAATGGCGCCAACGCCGAATCCAGTTGAAGAAATAATTATTGATACAAGCACGTTCTTTTGGAGCTAGCATACGTTTACACCGATATATTTTTAATTAAAAAAAGCACTACCGAAGAAAAATAAATTTTGAAATTTCGGCGAAAAAATAAACTCCTAAAAACACCCTCCGAATTTGTCGGAAAAATAAACTCCGAAAACACGGAATCCTAATTATATGCTATCCATAATTGTTGAGTATATATATTTTAAACCAACCACCTTGATGAGGATTTTTTTTAACCGAGTGTTAATTGCTAAGTGTTTAATATTGACAATTTATTTGAAGAAACACAGTACCACATTCTAGCAAAAATATTCTTTTCAGTATTCTTTGTTTCCCTTAATATCGACACACAAGTAATTGTTAAATCTTATTGTAGTCGCTTGCTTTTTTTTCTTATTTTTTAATAGCAAGTGAATATCAGCTTTTCAAGACATTTCTTAACGAATCTGCACCCTTAAAAACACTCGAAAATGCGTGACAAAACCTATTGGATAATCAAGAAAAATGTTTTGTCATTCTAAAAACCATGTTTATTTCGCAGCCTCGTTTCAAGCCTTTCATGCAAAAGAAACATGCCTTTCACCCCTTGGGGCCTGTTCTCCACAAAAGTTAAGGTTTCGTCATATATATAAAGTATATATATGGTATTTGATATAAAGTTATACCAAAATTTTATTGCAAACTGTACTTTTACACCATCAATACCACATACAATGTTTTAAGACAGAATCCGCGAGGGTAGAATTTAGGCCTGGAACGCTAATATAGCCAGTGACAGGTTAAGCATGCAGTAAGTTCCCCTCCAGCACACGTTCGTTGCCTGCTAACAGGACGTGCCTGAGCGTTCGTCGATATTCTATACCAACAAAACGCTAGCACTTTGTCTTTTACTACGTCCTTGGCCTGTCACCGACTACAGTAAGAAACGGTATCAGTGTCTTGTATTTCATTATCGATTGTGTTTCAGATGTCATGCACCTTAAAATTTTCAAATAGCCGCACATTTAAAAAAAAAGAAAGAACTGTCTTACAGAGCCTGTTGTTCGTCGTGATAGCTGGGATACTCACGGAGGACCCCATTCACCTTTCTGCCTGTGGTGCACCTTAAAGGCTCTAAGTTAGCGGTTTACTGCGCCGGTTAAGTTAATTAAATATCAGGAACCAGACAAAGGCGAGAAAAAGGAGCACATTCGACAAGGGCTGCCGCTGTCAAAAACTGGAGCATGTGTGTCTTTTTTTTTTTTTGTCCTTGCCTCGTTAGCACTTATTTAGTCAGTTTTCAGTATGAACCAACTAGCCCAATCGAGAGTCGTGGCTGAACTAGTTTTATTGACACCAGAAACGCAGGTGGATATATCTGCAGCATAAAAAAGCGGCACAAGTTTTGCCTCGATTTTTTGGTGATTATTGAAGCCTTGGTTAACCACTGTGAATTTTTTAAGCGGTCAGTCAAACTCCAAGATTGTGGCATCGATACATGCCAGACGGGCAAGAATAATGACGGATATGTTTTGTTGTTGTCGTTAAACTTGCGTGACGTCAAACCCCGCCTTGAAAGCCGATGCTATGTGCACTAACTACTCGTTATTTACACCTTGCGCTTAGTACTCGAACTACGTAAGAGCGTGTGTGAATCAGATACAACTTTGGCAGATGCAATATGCAAAATCAAAACGCGTAGCTACAGTATCGACGTCAAGTGCTATGTGTTTATGGTTAAGTACGCAGTAGCGCAATAAAAGAAAGTGTTAATCTCTGAGAAATTGTTTTAATATCTACATTAATGCAAAAATCATTATGAGCGAAATTAATAAAAAAAATTGTAGTCCTCATTATTGGTGACGCAAGTGTATCAGACCAATAGAGAATCATAAGGGCAATCCAAAGGGTCAGAAGTGGTCACATGTCCTTTCTTAACAATTGAAATGAGGCTTTGCCAGTGTTCCCGGTTTTCACTTTCCCGTGCTTATCGCTGATAGGCGCTTGACGATAAGCTGGATAGAGCTTGCTTCCTCTTGTTGCAGGGTCCCCGCAACGCTACACCTTTGTTTTGTTTACCTTGCTGCAAAAAAAAAAAGTATTGCTTTTTTACACGATAACGAGTAGATCACTATTTTGGGCAGAGCTTCTTTATCGCTGCTCGTAAGTGAGACGCCAAAATGTAATTATTCGGCGAACAGCTCTTTGCTGCAAACGGACCCCTTGCTCATTCGGATCTAGATCATCGTCATAGCGACATTTGGTCGTGTATCCCTACTGTGTGCTGCACTACAAGACACCCAGGTTAACTATTTCCCGACATCGGGGAAAGTAGCAATTTTAAAGGATCCGTGCAAACGCTTTTATTTTCATAACTTAGTTGCGCATGGAGTATTATGACAGATTACCATGTGGCCAATTAGTTGTAAGAAACAGGGGTTGGTATAATGTAGGAAAAACATTTTAAAGTTCTATTTCTTGAAATTGCGATGTACGTGCGGAAGGCGTATGAACGACGAAACTTCTACAGCTGTTGCCAAATTAAACGACAAATAAGAAAAATTCCGAATATAAAAATGTGCCCCACACCCGTGGATATTACTTCTGAAAGTTATTGTACTACTACTAACGTTGTCTATTTTTGATTCGTCGGAGAGTTAGCCTCCGTAACACGTGTGCTTTTCAACGAAGGAATGCTTGCATTGGTGAAGCAGAGATATAGTACACTTCACATCCGCAACAGAATGCTTTCTTTGTGTTCTACCTTGGCTTTAGAGCCTTGATTCCAGTTCCCTCATATTTAGAGATTTTTGTGCGCCTTTTCGGGAACATAAAACGTGCACGCCGGTTCAAGACAGCCTTGGAAATTATTAGGGTTGTGCAAATATTCGAAATTTCGAATAGTGGTTTCGAATAGTACACTATTCGGTATTCGCTTCGAGAAGAACTGCACTATTCGCGTTTTCGAAATGTTGAATGCGGCGGGTTAGCCCCGTTGAGTGCGCTTCTTACCGAGCACAGGTGCACTGCGGAGAAGCAATACTCGCGGAAGCAAGCTCCGCGGGTGTTGCTTCTCTGCATTACACCGGTGCTCGGTAAGAAGCGCACTCAACGGGGTAACCCGCCGCGATAAGCACTTGGAAAAGTATGAATATCGCAATTGCGTGCTTTGAAGAAAAGCATACGTTCAAAGCGGGACGGTGCACGCGTGCCAGTTGTATTTGAAAATAAATGGAAACTTTGTGAATGTGTATATCTACACTGCAGTAAAAGTTTCAAAATTAAATTGACTGTTATGCAAGAGTATACTATATGTTAGACTGAGATGCCCTTACAACCTGCGTCCATTATGTGCGGTTCTTTCTTTTTTAACTCAAGATTAAAGAAATAATATTTTATATAGCAAGATTTGTAAATTCACTCAATTCGGTATAGTTGGCCATCTCTATAGGATTCATTTTATGTCAAATCCGTCATTTACTTGCCATTCCAAGACATCAGACCTTCTGAGGTCACACGTTCATAACTATAAATAATTAAACTTAGCTTATAAATGAACAAGTTGAACATCTTTCACAAGCTTAGCTGGGTTTTCGTCTCAGCATTATGCTACGGTAGTGAAAAGCGTGAAAAAACTATTCGATATTCGAATCGAAAGATTCGGCCAAAACCACTATTCGCTTCGAATTCGCTTCGAACTCAAAATACCACTATTCGTACAAGACTAGAAATTATAGTGATGCCTACTTACAACCATCTGTTAAGCGACGCCTATAACATAATTTAAATTGTTCCCAGAGCTCTCAAGGCATAAAGGATATGCCAAAGTACAGTTGAATTATGTAAATAATGCCATCTTTGTTACAAAAACCGATACAAGCAGTTAGCCATGGTAGACAAATGGAATCATCGTCCCCAGGACTATTTTTGACAGCCCACCACCTTGTGATAAAGCTAACCTATCTTGAAACCGAAACTAGCGTTCTTCGGCTATCCACGAGATTGTAGAACACAATTCTGCCGCATTAAATTTAATTTCTTCACGGCGCCTGGAAACCATCGATCATCGGTGATCGATGGCCTATGGGCGCGGTCAGGAAAGAGTTAACAGTAATATTGAACTAATCAAACTGTTCATCTATAGGAGAAACACTGCAGGCGTCAATAGAAGGTATTTTAATGCAACTGTTTCCGATTATTCCCCGGCTTCAACTACTTCGTGCTGTCAAGGCTACAGCATAGCTTCCGCAGTGCTTCAATGTTGTCAAAGCTATTGGCGTGATGCACCTTAAGGTGTCCAAGCTTAATCACGCAGCATACCAGACGACTGTATGCCGGTACGATGATAACCCCTACTCGGCGTCAGCTAGTTCCTACTACATTGGCAATGCTACGGCGTAGCTTCCACAGCGCGTGCCTCCCCGGACCGTTATACGAGAGTACGTGGCTTCGTCTTGTCTCTCATTCGCACACCCTCTCGCAGGAAGAAGCTTTCCCAGCGTTGAAGCCCTGCGCAGGCTACGTTAGCCTTGACAATTAGGCAACAATAGTATCCACTGCCGCATGAGTACACTCATTGGAATCTTGAGGTTAGCTCTCGCTTCTTGCGTCCACAGATTGCGAACGACGAGATGAGGCCCTTGTATACGCCCGGGTGGGAGGGATATGGACCTTGAGGTTTCGAGCTTGGTCCTTGGCTTCGAGTGGCGTCTTGGCCTAAACAAGAACAAAACAAAAGCAAAACAAAAAAAACTCCTCGAGATGCCTTATCCCCGCGACGGGCGGCTTTCCACGCGGCGGCAAAGCCGAACGGTGAATGCCCGCCTTATCTTTACTGGCTGGGTGCAGTAGGCGGGCCCCTCGTGCACGCACCTTCCCCGAGAGCATTGCACCCGCTTATCGGAGACGCGTCAGGGGCTGCTCCCGTGATACCCACTTCGACGATAATCGAACCTTGTCGTGTTGCGCGCGACGGCCATAATAACAACGACGATAACGACGGCGATAGTCTCACTACTGGATGCCTGACCGTGTGGGGATAGACCATTCCAGAAATGTATACTGATGGAAAGGGCTCACTGAGTAACCTAAAATGTTGTGTTCGCGCTAACAGTAGTATACGGCACGGCAAACAGTACCGATAAATAGAAAAAAAGAAGATAATGTTGGTTTCACATTTGATATTTAAAAAAGTCAGCAGAACCCATCCTTTGGGAATGATTATCTACGTTAATGCGAATAGCATCAAACGGTGCGGAGTTATGCGCGTTCGTCAGGTGGCCGGCACACTCTAGATACGCCAGCCCACTCTTAAGGCGATTCTAAATTTGTTGACACTTTCACAGCCCTGCGCACGATCTCCGCAGCCCAGCACGTGCGTTTGTGTCACTTAGGAAGCGAGCAAAGCACGCGCCATACGCACAAACACTCAAAATGGTACCGACCAGACTTTCTGGCGTCTCAGCTAGTCTCAATCAACGGTACTCTAAACGGTTGTTTATATCTTTACCATAGGACGCGCTTTACAGCGCTGTCACAGCTACCGGTGCGCGCGCGTTCCATGCACGAGGGCTCATTCCGCTCTCGTGAGGCTGAGCACGGCCGCTACATCACCCTCTCCCGAGCGCGGGAGAGGGTGAGCTAGCGGCCATGCTCAGCCTCACGAGAGCGGAATGAGCCCTCGTGCATGGAACGCGCGCGCACCGGTAGCTGTGACAGCGCTGTAAGCGTGTCCTAGGTTAAAGATATAAACAACCGTTTAGAGTGCGTTGAATGACTGCCTTCATAGCTCTGTGGTTAGCGCGTCTGCCTGCTGATCAAAGGGTCAACGGTTCGAATCCCAGCCGGCGCCGGTCATTTTTATTTATTTATCGACCCGCGGCGTAAGAGGTTAGATAGCCAGATAGATAGATCGATAGATAGATACATAGACGAAAAGTGCGTGAAGTATCCAAAGAATGCTATTCGCATTAAAAAATGTGGGGCGACAAGAAAGCAGAGTTTGTTTCGAATTTGTTTTGTTCTGAACTCGCGCGGAAAGGAGAAAAGTGGTCGTGCCGCTTCCAGGATGAAGCGCCCGCCTGAGTCAGCCTGGGCGTACATCGGAACAGCCCCACAATCCCCTTCGTCACGTGCTGCATTATGGGATTGCCTCCGGGCCTTTCGGGATTCTCCGGAAAAGTATAGGCTAACGCGCTGTTTACAAAAACAAGTCCACACAAGGTTTATTCGGATGTTGGCGGCATTCCGTAATCTCACTATATGGTTTGCACGTGCCGACGTCGCACCGTGCTGGCGGCCATTCCTTCTTGTTCCTCATGCCAAAATGGTACACGCTCGGCAGCGAGGCAACCACAATATGATAGCCGATATGGCTTCGATGTAATTTGGTGATATGTGGCTTGCACGTGGCGTCCTTGCACGCCACTGATCTCCACTATAGGGGGCTGGATGGCGCATAGCTGCTCTCCGAGCCTGGCGCAAGTGAAGCCACCGGAAGTTCGATGCTTGTCCCGGAAGTCGGGCGTGCGCTGGGCTTCCTAGTGCATTCAGTCGATATTTTGGTCCATGCTTTTTTGTGTCTTTGATTGGGTTTTAATACTCCCGTTCTGAATTAAATCCTGAGAATAAGGCATTTGAACGTGGGACATACGCACACTTGATCAACTAGAATCTAAAAATTTTCACATCGAATGGCTTCCCAGGAGACTTCTCGGGTCCGCATGCACTGTTTCTCCGCAACAAGCAGGCTCTCTTGGGATGACAAGAAAAACATCCAGCGCCCTGAACGCTGTTCGAACCAGCACTCGGAAGAGTTGAAAAGCCTGTCAAGCGCTTACTTCCGGGACAAGCCGCTTACTTCCGGTGGCTTCATACCTGTCTGCTCAATGCGCCATCGAGCAGATCAATCAGTGTTGCACCCTGTTTGTGGTCACTTCTAAGGCCCCGTGATAAAAATCACGCTTCGTGTTTCTTCCAAGAACCGACAGCCATTTTAGGGTACACGTGCGAAGTACGTGCCACGAGGGAGTGTTGCGCCGCCGTTTGCTTCCTAGAGGCATACGGGGTCTCGTGCATTGACGCATTTGCCTCCACTTTCATGGCAAACAGAAACACATCATTATAATAAGTTATTACTTCCTTGAGTGCCCTTACGGGCATTACACAAGGTGTGTGTGTGTGTGTGTGGGGGGGGGGGGGAGGGGGAATGCTGCAAAGTGTTTTTATATAAGAGCAGGGGGCTTAAGTCATTTCTACTTGTTCTTGCCGAGAAAACCCAATTCGATAGTGCCCAATGTCTGCAGAAGGTTGCCACCACAATGGCAGCGGATGTGACGTCAGGTCAGATTAATTATACGGGCGGAGAAGTATTGGCAAGATATTCACGGAAGGCCTGGAAGCAGCTCTGTATTGATAATACTTTGCATCATCTAGAGTGACAAACAATGCGCAAGTCCCGAGACGGGACCAAGCATGCACCGAGAAAGGATCGGCGATCGAGTCAGCGAGAGAGAAAAAGAGAGAAATTGGCGCCTATGAAAGGGGTGGTGGAACGATATTCAGTTGGAATGTTTTTCACTTTACACGAGCTTAGTGGCACTAGTGGACCCAAGTCAACGTTACTAGAATACCTCAGTGGTAAAACTCCCGCGGAGGGCGATGCCCCCCCCCTTCCCTTACTCACTTCAGTCGGCCTTCCGTCATTTGAGGCGCCATCTAGATTGCCGTTGCAATACTGTGCATTCCATAGAGTACGGTGAAAAGCCATGTAGACGCTGTGCTTCAAAACGTGCGCATTCCATGGAATACACTGCAGTTGCCACAACAGCCGTCCGGCGCGTCGAACGACGGGAGGCTAAAGCCCCTTCATGTTTCAAAAGTAGCGCAAGGTGCGTCGAGGCACGTGCAACGTGCAGCCCTGGGGAAGATATGGCGGCACAGCGAAGCACTGAGCTGGATTTAAGACGCCATGAATTTCCCAGAATGGGAGCGCGGCACGTGCCTCGAGCATATCTACAACAATGAAATGCGCTACTTTTCCCAGGATAGAGGGGCTTCACGGGAGGCGAGTCGTGGTGAGTGAGGGGGGGGGGGGTGTACTGCTTGTGCAAGCAGCGTCTATGAGCAGTTCCGTAACTGAGTTAATCTAATAGCGTTGACCCAAGTACACTCGCACGCAACGCCACTGACCAAGAAACCTCTTTATTGCGTTGTTATTTCAAAAATAAAAGCGAGCGTTTCCTTTCAATTTCTTCATCGCAAAACTTGATGTCGGAGTTTGCAGGTCGCAGTCGTTGGTCGCAGTGTGCCCCATGTGGGCGACGATATTTAAATGCGGCTCATAGATATAGAACCCGAGCATTGTGCGAGCACTCGATTTGGGCTCGCAATAATCAATAACTCGACAAGCATTCGGCTAGTGGCTCGTGTCCTATCGCTTGTGACGAAAGTAGGCGAACCCTAACAACGTCTGGAATTCAGCGCGTGTCCTGTGCTTTGCCAATCCCCAGCGCGTGGCTATGATAAACGTTGGCGGCATGAATCGGCTCCAGATCACGTGGCCGCTTATTCTTGCTGCGATTTGAGGGGGAAAAGGCTGCTCGTTTCTGTTTTCAGACTTCTTATATATATATATATATATTTATATATATGGGGAGGGGGGGGGGGGCTATTACTACTGCTTGCACAAAAAGAAAAACGAACGCGTGTCTCATGAGTTATAAACGTCGGTAATTCATTCTGAGCACCGCCCTTTAACGCCTTAACCAGGTTTTTTTTTGTTTTTTTTTTTACACGTACGGTTTGGGTTGCGCGTGTCTCCACATTCGGTTGCCATCCTTAAAAACTTGTACAATAAAAAAAAACACGTGCTGCCATCTAGCACATGGAGTTATTACAATAAACGCTAGAGGCTCAGGTGGCGCTAGTGTGCTGTTGCATTTTGAAGCAGACAGCAAACAGTCAGAAATTGACTTCCGGTAATGCATTTCTATGGGAAAAAGCTAGTGCATTTTCTCTCTGCGCTCGATTATAAGAGCAAATATCACGAATAATTTGTACGTACTAGGCACATTGGAACATTTCTCAGTCAAGCAGACGAAATAATTGGTCAGTTTCAGCATTTTTATTTGAAATTCGTGGCATGAAAAACGGTGTTAAAACCGCTTTGTACGTGTATTTATGTGCACTGTCGGACACTGTTAGCGCGAACACGGCGTCGACGCTTTCCAGCATGGGGGATATACGTGCCAAACGAACGAAGGACATGTGGAAAACCAAGAGAGACGGCAAGAACTACGCAGTAACACTGGATAAGTAACTCCTTGTGCACGCAGAGCAGAATAAATTGAAAGCCACGTAATATAGTCCAGACTTGCAATAAATAAGTACTACTTTATTCTTTCTGCTCATGAATATGTGGGAAGATGCTTGTTCTGGGTTCAAATCATCACGCACGCTCCAAATCTTTGCAAATAGGGGCAGCCAGAGAGCAGGTGCCCGATAAAAACTGCCCGACATAGGAAATAATAAAAAGACACACCTTTCGTAGCTCACGTGCTTTATTTTGCGTTCGAATGTTTCATTAACCAATCGTAAAGACGCACGACGGAGTCATTTTCATCCAATGACAGGACGGACATATTAGCAATATATAAGCACCACCGAAATGCTAGCAACCCTTGAACACATTCCTTTCGATCGTTAGTTTGCTTAGAATCGTCGCTCGTTTTCACACACCTTCCTTGAAACAGAGGCTTGGGCCCGAAATAAGCGAGGTTGAACATCGTTCATTGGTAAAGGAAAATGTTGTAACTAAATCAATTAAACTTTCACAATACCAATAAAGGTACATACTATCCGGCACAACCTAAATGACAAAAGTTATTCATGTTATTTTCCGGCGAAGAGACAAAATTCACGCGCGTTTTCCCATAGGAATACACAGGGAGGCTGGAAATGTAGACTGCATGCTGTCTGCTTCAATTTGCAACCGGAAGTCCCGTAGACACTAGCGCCAGCTGAGCCTCTAGCGTTTATTGTAATAACTCTATGATCTAGCAGCGCCGCAAACTAAGCTGTGAACGAGCCCGGGGCGAGATAAGGTGCGCGGACGAGCTGCACTCGTCCTAAACGGTTTGGGGACGGCTTTAGGGAGGTGAGCTAGGCTCATTCAAAACGGTTAAGGGGTTCAACAATAAGATATTCTATATCTGATGAAATAAAATAAATTTAGATTTTGAAAAAAACGAGATCGACCAGCGTCTATTGCTGGTACGCTATACTGTACAAGTGAACGGAAGGGAGCAACGTAGTTATAATATAAAAAAAGGCCAACAGATAAATAAATAGAAAGAGATAAAGAGAAAGAGAGAGCGCACAAAATACAAATATTAAATGAAAGGAAAACTAGAAAAAAAGAAAAAAGGCCAGAAGTCAGTACATTTTTATTTACTATACAAGTTCATCTTCACTTACTTGAGTCTTTGGTGCAGGTGAAGCTTCTGTGGCCTTATATCCCTGAGCAGAGGCGTCCAAGGACTAGGCAGAACATGAAGCTCTACATACTGCCTTTCTGTCAGGCTCATTCGGGTATTCATTGTTTTTCTTTCAAGGCTGTATTCCATACAGTCGCACAACACGTGTTACACGTCATGTACATTTCTACATGATATGCTTTCGGAAGAGTCAGCTTCGCGTATTTTATGAAGGTAACTTTCGGTGTTTGCAGCTTTAATGCTATGCAATGCACTTTCAACTGGTCTTGGAAGTCCTCGTTGGGTATGGAAAGGGAGCGAGGACCTATATTGTAAAGAGATGGGTCGTGATATTGAGGATTTTCCCACATAGACGTTATCTTTTTGCCTCGCGTCAGGTCTCAAAAATGGAATTAAGACCGTTGACGCGATCTCGCGGGCCTCTCTGGCGCTCTCTCTAAAGGCTGAACTCCATGGGACGAATATGCTGCGAATAACCGACGAATTTTTCCTCGGCGGCTTTTGCCCTGCGCGTGGAATTTACATCAGTGGCTGCTACGTCGCGCGCAAAGCGAGCGTGCTGTCGGGCGGCGTTCGCCAGTTATTCGTCACATAATTCGTCCCATGGAGTTCAGCCTTAAGCGGAGACATTTCCAGGTTCGAACTCTGAATGCAGTGCGCGCCCATATGCTCTTGTAGCGCTACATTTTCTCTTTTTTTCCTAGTTAACGCTTTAATTAAAGCTGACTCGCATCTTTACGTTGTTAAATATATTTTTTACAGATTTTATAGGCTTTACTTTTTTTTTAGGATGTGAAGTTACACGAATGGGGTCATGCGGTGTGTACAGGTGTTTTTTTTTCTGCCAAGAGAACATAATAAGGGGGACAATCGACGCTATAAGTTGGATAATTAACTAAATATTTTTTCATTACCGTTTTAATAAGTGAAAATAAATATTTTTTTTCATTAGTTAAAACGTTAATTAATAAATTTTAGTTAATTATCTGTCTTATCGTGACGATTAGCCTTCTATTTTATGTCCCCTTGACCGTGTAATTCACTTGCACAGATCGAATCAGTGCAGCTTTGACGCTTCTTTTCAACAAATCTGTAAAGCCATAAAAAAAAAAACTCAATTTGTGAGCCAGATCGTTCAGGCGAAAAAGTTCAATGTATTGATCTCTGCCAAAGGGCACATTTGAGAAAACTAATAACGTTCGGAAGAATTAGTTTATTCATTACTTTCGAGTAAATAACGTTTTAATTAGGGAATTTATAGATATGTTTTTATTTAGAAACCTGCTCAGGGTCATCGAAAACCACTAAATCAACCTATTTTAAAAATATAAAAGGCACGTACAATATTTTACTGCGTTCCGAAAAAAAAGACGAAAAAAAAACTTTAATGTTGAAAATGATGTTAAAGAACCCGTAAAAAATAAATAAAAAAAACGCTGGGTCACGTGGTTGCTTGAATTGTAGCCACGTCATCGTTGTTTAGATTTTTCCAGGGCGGACAAAAATCATAATTTTTAAAACAAATAAATCGGATTTATAAATATAAATCAGATTTATTTGATTTCGATTACTCTATTATTAAATAGTGCCTTTTATTCAGTTAATGCATTTTTACACATGATAGACTGATTGATTTGACTGATTACTAAAAACAATGCGGAAAAAATAATGACTGTAAACTTAAAATGCAGTTTATTAGCTTTTTGTTTTTTTCTTTCTTACGAGGGAATTCCGCCACAGTAAAACAAAAGCTGCTTGGGATTTTTGGGTTGGTGAGAAAGCTTCATTTTCTTTTCCTTTTGTGTTTTGATTTTCTTACAATGGGACGTTACTTTCTCGTGTTAGTTCCTTTCTTTCGCGTTCTTATTTACTTGCAATAGTACGTTATACGTAACTGACGAACCAAGTGGATGGTAGAGAGATTGCTCAACGTTCCGATTTTCTCAGAAGACCACTGATTTCTGCTCACGGTCGGCCTGTCGTAAATCTTTCTTGCTTACTCATCTCTCGATTTTAATACAAAACAAATGACCAACAAAGCATCAAAGGAATCGTAATAGACAAATGGTAAATGAGAAAAAAAAACGAGTCTTTAGAATTATTTTTGCGGGAAATGTTCGATTTAAATTATTATAGTAAAACAGATTTAAACCACGAAATCACCTAAAAAATTTCTGTCCGCCCTGTTTTTTTTTTATTTAGTTGTTTTTAGGTGGGACTCAGCACTTCGTAGGTTACAAACGTGAAGTATTCATGTTGAGTGGTATTAAGCAAATCGTATCGTGATTCATTTAAAGAGGACGTGAAATGATTTTTCATCTTCTTCCTCCTTAGCTTTAATCCTCAACTCAAAAGCGAATTAATAAAACACGTGGTCGTGACATGCTTGGGCACCGGTGTGATGACTCCAAGCTTCCTCCGTGCTTTTAAAGCTTATACCTTTTAAACTTGTCATTCGCAAGCGATGATAAGTTCCGTCAGGGCACTTCTTCGCCACGAACGCGAATCTAAATATTCGTAAACGGAATCATTGTTGACGAGCGCATACGTCCAAGTGACCCATGTTCTCGTGTCCAATGCGTGAGTTGGGGTCGGCTGACGTGCTTTGGGTACTGCTTACGCACTTTGGGTACCGCGAATGTGTCATATATATAGTGAAAAGGCGGAGAGCTTTCGAAGGAAAGTAGCTACGAAATAGTCCGCTATACTTTTTCAAATGTTCGTCCCGAAAGGCTGGCTTTTGACTTTCTGATCTCCCTCTTTTGGCCCACTGAACGATATGCGATTAGTAAACTCCCAATCTAAAATCAATTGTCAGAGCCCGAAATTCATTTCATGGTCCCTTTAAGACGACGTCTCAACTGTCGGCATTTTGGCGTTCGAACGTCAGACCCTGGGGCGTGAGCAACGCGCGGGCGACGCTCTTGGTCGCTCCGTTCGAAGGTAGGCTAGTCTTCACGTCCACCCGCTAATCCTCCCAACCGGAGCTCGACACCCTGACGTCATCACACGGTCTCACCTCCCCCTCTCCTTTCTCTCCGTATGACCAATGCATGCGGTGCGATCGTTGAAGTCCAGTTTGAGATCGTTTGAATGCGTTTGACTGAGTATTGGGAGCTTGCGTCGAGATGTAGGGCCGCGAGGTTAAGGCCCGTTCACACTCTTGCGACCGAGTACGACCGAGAGAGACCAGACCGGTTTTAAGCCTCTTGCGATCTCTTAGGACCAGCTCCGCTGCAGCGGATCCGATCCTAAGACGTCGCAAGAGGCTTGAAAACCGGTCTGGTCTCTTTCGGTCGTGCTCGGTCGCATGTATGTGAACGGCGCTTACGGAACTGGTTTAAAGGGGGACACTGCCTGGGCATGTCTACTTTTGAACCGCTACACTCGATCGAAGTGAAATTTGCAGGTGGTGTTTGTAGCCATATAGCAGGAAGGCATGCTAAGTTTCAGCGCTGTGAACCAATTTTATGAGGCTCCATATCCCAGGTCATCATGATCTATCGTCATATAGTGTTATACTATATATTATATGGAATGCATACTGAAATATATTACGGTTACTATGATAAGTACAAAATATGCATT
This sequence comes from Ixodes ricinus, assembly GCA_037355805.1. NCBI lineage: Eukaryota > Metazoa > Arthropoda > Arachnida > Ixodida > Ixodidae > Ixodes > Ixodes ricinus. Next base: position 36,344 of record JAZHYW010029524.1, read on the forward strand.
TTCAGAGAGATATATGAATACATATATTATATGTATATATATTACATTTGTCAAGTTTTGCAAATTACAATTTTTCATAATAAAGGGACATGAAAACGCACAATCTAAGTTCATAGTAACCGGCTCGATAAAATTTCGGCATATAATCCGCAAATATTAGGTCTCTCGGTAGTTTCATACTGAAACGATAGTTTTATTAAGGTGTGATCTGCTGCCTAAAAGTGAAGCTGAGATAAATGACACTTCAAGTTTCAAAATGACGTTTATAGAAATTCTTTGCGTCTGAAATGTCAGAAATTCTTTCCAGCAGTGTAGGTGATGTCTTCCTCAAACGTCTTCTGATATACTGACATTGCTTTCAGCTATTTTCTCTTTTGGATGACGAGGGCTACGCAGTGCAGCACGCCTCACCAACATAAAAAGAATATTTATTTTTGACATTGTTATCAGTGCATATTGACAAGAATTTGTGACTGCGTTCCTTGTTATCCATACATGCCAACACTCTGCAGTTCTGGATATGCATGTTCTGGAAAAAAGGTGCAACTCAAGGTAGTGCACCCCTTAAAAAGTAAGCTTGGCACACGGCATACCAAGCACGAATTTTGCGGTAGCTCGCAGTCGTATCACGACGCAACGCGGTCAAACGCAATAAAACGCAACTTTGTGAATGGTCCTAAATGGCCCTCCTTAGTCTATATAGGCACTTTACCGGGCATCGCGAGGTGATCGCAGCGTGAGCTTCCGCCACGTCCTGTCGAGCTGCGGCGCGTTCACACCGTTAGCCACCAATTCCACGTACGTGAGTCACGCTGCGTTCTGCGGCCTCGAACTCTCTGTACATGTGTGTTCTCGTGTGGAAGACGGCAGCGACCTGCAATGCCTACGCGCGGCCGCTTATTCGCTTCGCTACGGCCTGCCGCCTCACCAGGAGAGGTGCCAGTGAGCCAGCTGAATTTCGTGAGTTCGTCGGTGCGGGCGCCACCCAGCGGACAGGAGAGTCACGTGACAACGGTTAGCGTCGACGCCGCGCGTCGAAAGAGCGTCGCCAAATGAGTTCACGTGTGCATTGAACCAATGGAACGCGCACACGCGGGAAATGCCCTTCCACGTAACACTACGAATGTCGGCAGGCTCGTGCTTAGAGCAGGATGTCCGAAACCTTCTGAGCGACATTTGTATCACGGTGACGCCATGGCCGCGATTTCAAGATCGAAGAGACGGTTTGCGTTGCTCGTCCCTCGCGCCGCTCCCGCTCGGAAAGACGGAAGTGATGGAAACTGAAGACGGTTTCCATTACTAAAGTCCCTCGATTTGTTTTTGGGAATTTTGTCGAGGGACTTTGATATTGTTGGCAATTTATCGAAGTACCTTAGCACCTCATGCGTAGTACACACTCACTGCGGCCGCACCAAAAACGTTTGCTTCCCTCAGCAAAAGAAGAAAAAATAGAAAAAGACGCTCGGCAGGCCACTCTTTTGTTGATTAAAAATAATAAAATGTTTCCGTTTTAGTTTTTCTAAAGAAATTGGATGGACAGTATTGTGCTGAAGTTTGTGAAGGTAATAACATCCACGTGTCTGAACCTGTAGTTGAACCGGCATGGTCTTTGTCCTTCTGTCGCAGCTGGCGAAGGCACCTCATATGTCGTCATGGCGGATGACGAACACGTGCTTATGAGAGTATGCCAGAGGTGCGTGATTGAATTTTGCGTTAACCTTTAAAAAGCGGTAACCGCACTGTAAGACCGGACTTATCGCCGTGTAAATTCTAAACATATTCATCACTGAAAAAAAAAACACGGAAGGAAGTTTTTTTTATACAACAAAGTTAACAAAGTAGCGCTGCAACACTGAAAGTGTTGTTGCAAAATATTATTTTACATTTTACTGCGAGAGCAGTTAGTGGGACACTTCGCTGGTTTCGCGCCGTTCGAAGCGCTCCCTATCGACGCGGACCGTTTTCAGCACTTCGCCAAAGATTCCACAATGACGTCACGCCGCTCGACACGACTGCGACGTCACGCTGCGCATCACGTCACCTGTTACCTGGCGTCAGCTGACACCATGATGTGACACTGTCATGTCAAGTCGCATTGCACAGTGACGTCACGCGACTTAATGACATCAGGTGACACCGTGAGTCCCGTGATGTCAGCGACATTATGTGACACTGTGACGTCACGTGACACCATGACACGTCGTTTCGTATTAAGTCTGGTTCATAAATTTGCGACGGTTGCGTTCACAGCAACCGAAACGACAGAAACGACAAAAACACCGAAACAACCGTGACTCATGATTGCCTCGCGAAGCTATTTCTTGCATCGCTTGCCACGTTGTGAACGGCGAACACGGCTTGGGGCTATTACATCCATCGAGCAATTACGTCCAATTTCGTGACATTAGATCCATCGCGCCCTTACATCCATAGGGCCAGCTTATCCATCGTGCCATTACATCCATTTTGGCCAGTTCATACAACGTGCCATTACATCCATCATGCCGTTACATCCATCGTCCCATTACATCTACCGCGCCATCACATCCATCGAACAACTTCGTCCAAAAGCCTGTCATTACATCCATCGTGTCATAACATCCATCGAGCAGCTCCGTCCAAAAACATGCCATTACATCCATCAATAACGCAGGTTTATTTCTTCGTTTACTATGCTGTATAATAGTTCACATTATTTTGAAGAGTTATACGCTAAATCGAATGTACAAAAGCGAGTAAAAGGACCCTTTGTGCGTCATGCACATTCTGAGGCCCTCGGCGTCTCCAAAGTCGAACACGCATCGTCGGCTCGTTGTTTGTGATTTCCACAGTTATTAAACTTTAGTTACTGCTTTTTTCGCCCTCAAAATTAACTTAATATAAACGTCATTATATGAATTAGGACGGTGCACAGAATCACACCTTTTATTTCGCTTTGAGAAACAAAAATCGGAATGTGTTATAGAATTTAATTGCTATATACTAACGTTCTGGGGCTTACTGTTTGTTCCCCGTGGATCCCGAACAAATGCAGAGAGCAGAGTCAGTCTGCTTTTCTTGTAATGTGGTGATGTAACGACGCCGAGCTGTGATTGGCTCTGACTGAAGGATAGTGGGCAGACCTCAAGGCAGAGCTGCTTTGAGGTCTACGCACTATCCTTCAGTCAGAGCCAATCCGAGCTCGGCATTCGACGTCACCACGACCCTGCAAAAGAAGCAGACGCAACTTGCTCTCTGCATAAGGTGTGAATAACGCAAAAAGCCCAATGGCGGCATCTTGGCTTCTATGGATGCGCTAGCACGATGGATGTATTGGCGCGCTAGGCGTCGCAGCAGGAAGAATGAGCAATTACATCCATCGAGCAACTACGTCCATCGAGCAACTACATCCATCGAGCAGCTGCATCCATACACATGTCTTAACACATCCAACGAGTTGAGTATATCCACCGTGCCATTACATCCATCGATGGATGTGATGGCTCGGTGGATGTACTGGCTCGATGGATGTGTTAACACGTAATCGGCGAACACATGTCCCGGTGACTTTGTCGCTTCTGTCGTTTCGGTTGCTGCGAAGAGTGACTGGTTATTTGTACACCATACTAATTGTAGCATAACGAACTACCCTCGAAACGTTAAAAATCGTGTATGTCCCATGTTTTATTTCACAGTTTTACAACAAAGTTAACTTTTGTTAATATTGATTTTATTTGTTTGTTTTTAATTATTCGAACTACGATGTTCGAATCCTGCATACAAACTGTGATTAATAACGATCATTTCCTTGATTTTCTTTTGTTCAGACGTAGGTTAGTCGATGCATGGAATTCATTTTTATGCCTGAAAATAACAAGTTGCTGAAATGTTTACACATATCAAAAGATTTATTTCCCCGGCTTCGCATGTTCATTCTGAAGTCTTGTTGAAGAGTTTACATTCTCAAAATAATCATCTTTACCTGTCCAACAAGTTATAACTATCTAATAATAGATAAAAATACCTGCCAGCCGTCATTAACGAAGCATTTGTGTGCCTGTCACTTTTCGACTAGTATCGCTGTAATTGTCGATTAAGAAATAACACTCATCCCAAATATTCATAGAAGTGTTACTGCAAAAACAATCTGAATATGTATAGAAAACTCTACTCCTAATATCGTTTACTGCCTTTATTTATTTCAAAATATTCAAAAGCAAACCCTACTGCTAGACTATCATTTTTTTTAACTCATACTAAATATTGCCGCACGCCAGCGTTGCCAGATTGAAAGATGCTTCGGCACCAAATCCTGGCCGAAATTTCACCAGATTTCACCAGCACTAAAATATCGCGTCTATTACGTATTTCCAAGTCCTTCAGCTTTTTTATGCATGCACTCGCAAACGGATAGCTTTCAGGAAGTTCACTAATATAAGGCTCATCACAGCGAAATAAAAAAGGAAGAAAGCAGACATGTGGCGCATTATCAGCATTGTTACTTTTTAATATACCATGTATATGAGATGTTGATGCTGGGTAGTCCTTAGACGGAAAATTCAAATTAATAAAGGCCACCGACACGTAAGAAAGGCTACATAATATTGCACTTAAAGCACTCGCAGTCTAAATTAAGCCTAACTTCTCTGCTCAGCAGTACGAAAAAGAAACGCATAAGAACGAAGTCTAAATACAACACCATGATAAAGTTCAGTTCATAACAGGTTTTGAACTCAAGCTTCAAGAAGAAAACTGATAAGCATGAAATCCAGTCACATAACACTTCACACAGAGTCCAGTCACTCTGACACGGAATATCTCTTGACACCTATGGCATGCGGATAAAAGGCTAACTAAACGGTGTAAATTTGATTATTGCAAGTGACAAGCCATTTCTCAAGATTTTTCACCAGTTTTCACCAGATAATGCCTGGTGTAGTCGTTCCGGTACATCAACACCAGTAGCCCCCAATTTCACCAAATTTTCTAAATCTGGTGCCGAATTTCACCATCCGGCAACGCTGCCGCACGCGCAGCTGACCACGTAGGCAGCGCGCCCGTGGCCTAAAGCGCGATCCAAACCAACGCGTTTTTGTGCGCGAGAAAGTCGTGCGCTTCCCGGAAATTGCGTATTTCGTGACGTTTTTGCTGTTTCCGGTGCGCTTTCTGAGCCCCAAGCGTGCGCGTTGGTTAGGACGGTGTGCCTTTGGGCGAGCGGAGAGCACCTGCGCCCGACGGCGAAGCAACGCGGAGCCGGAACTGGTGCCCTCCACCGATTGGCCGGGACAGGATATTGCTGAGGAGCGCCCTACTAACGTCCCAGCGCGTTTTTGTGCGGCGTTCAGAAAAAGTTGAAATCATCCAACTTTCTTACGCGCGCCCGGAAGGCGCAAGGAATCAGTGCGACGTCACGAAATACGCAATTTCCGGGAAGCGCACGACCTACGCGCGCACAAAAACGCGTTGGTTTGAATCGTGCTTGGTTCCCACGCAAAGGGCCACGGTTCGATTCCCACGGCAGAGGACGTACATTTTTATTATCTCTGTAACTCTCGCATTCTAGAAAATTCGAGAACCTTGGTGCGTATTCGAGGTCCGAATGTTCTAGGCGCCGAATGTTGTACGCCGAATGTTCCAGAAGCCCACGCGTGTACGCACGGGGCTCCGCGTGGCGAGCCGGAGTCAGTCTTTCGCCAGCGTTTGATTCCGCCACTTCGCCGTCATCGACGCTCGCCTTCGACGCCGGTTATAACTCTTTTCTTTGGGGCAAGTTCGCCTTGTTAAACGTTTAGTTTCTCCGTGAGTCTACGTATCGCCAATCCATTGGAGACAATATTTAAAAGAGAGTATTACTGCGGAATTGTTTCAGTATGAATAGCAAGCCTTATTCCTATAGACTATCATTCATTTCCTTTAACTCATACCCAATATCTAAAAGAAATTGTTAGAGCAAAATTATTTCAATGTGAATTGCGAACTCTACTCCTAGACAATAATTGATTCTTCGTCTGCACAAGTGCATCGATGCAGAAAAGTAGCGCGTAGAATGCAGCATGTAGCAACGGATAAATTGTATTCTTGAATCTGCCATTTCTTTTGCGTTTGCTGATAATACAATCCGCATTCAAATAGCAAACGCCCGGAATCACCAGACAAGTATATTATCTAGAAAACTTTCTATTTTCGATATATCTGATATATCAAAATACTGAGATGTTTGCGTTAACAGTGTGATGAGTGCCTCCCCAGCGGTCACATGCGGGATAATAGCGGTAGATCACAATGTTAAAATACGCTTACAGAAACAATTTTATTTCCGCGCAATTAGGAGAGCGTTGAAACTGGTTTGGTGATCAACCGAATAGGATGTCACTGGTGAGTGAACAGACCAATTGATTATATTTCTTGAATGAACTAAAGTACAGCTTGTCAAGAACGCTTCAATGTGCACCTCCACATCATCCCAATAATTCTATAATATCGCAGACTTGGCACATTAAATTTACTATATATATATATATATATATATGTATATATATATATCTATATGTATATATATATATATATATATGTGTGTGTGTGTGTGTGTTCCGAGTACCGAACACTTTTCACCTTATATTGCAACTAATATTTTGTTATGACACATTTCTACAGCTCTGTTGTTTTGCTTTGATGTTGGTCACGTCACAAATAAATAGAATAACTGTGAGGGTATTTCGTTCCTTCGATTTATGTTCCTCGTTCAGGAGCTGGCGCGCCAGAAGCTCTACAACTAAGGCGGTTTTTGATGTTTCAGCCTGTAATAAAGAGGAATCTGCCAGTTAAAACTGACGTAAAAAATGTATAGTGGCGTTCGACAGAACCACGGCATAAGGGGACAGTAACGAGCTGAAGAAAGCATAGTTCAAGGAAATAATAAAGCAGAATTCCTCGATGGGGCCTTGTCATCTTGAAAACAATTTCTCAAATTCTAATCCTACTTTATTAAAAAAGATCACCGACAATTGCCGGCTGCGTAGTCGAGACGAAAAACTAAGAAACATAGACCATTACGAAACATGTTTACAAAAACTCGTAATAAAATTATAAATTAGAAGAAAGTAAGGAAGCGAGACCAACGGAAAGAGAACAGAAAGTGAAGTGTAATGGAATATAATGATAACATCGATATACCATGTACAAATGTAGAAGGTATCAGACGTTGGCATCGAAGAGTGACTGAGGAGAAAGCTAGCTTGATTGCCCTGGGACATATATGTCGATGACACATTGATTCCAGTGAACTTGAAACGGAAAAAAAAGAAAAACTTTCTATAGCCGACGCTACGAGGTACAATCAAGCAATGTCAAAAGCAGTCACTGAGCCTTTTTTATTTTTATGATTGGTTCAGCGATGATAGAATGCCTGCAGAAACATGACGAACACCATGATGTTGCCCCTTTGACGCTGTCCGATCGGTCCCTTCAGCTCGTAGCGTCGGCTGCGTTTAAGGTGAAACGAAGCATAACGTTTTTAAATTAATACACGTGACCACTTGTACGTGACAATATATGCATAACATAGAACACTTCGCGATCGAAAAGATTGCACTGTGGGTTATGAAACACCATCGTTAAGTTCACGGAAAGGTTATTAAAAATGTTGGCTCGATGAACGACATTAGTTTTGCAGCCCTGTTAACTTTTTGTTCTTCTGTTTGTCACCAAAAATAAATAATCGACACGAACTCAACGTCCCTAGAGATTAGGGTGCTCCTTTTCACTAGGCACATTCCTTAGTGGCGTGTTTGTGATAAGAAAGTTTGGATAGGCCTGCGGAGAGGAGAAACCACTTTCTGATAAGCCGGAAAAGGCAGGAGATAAGTCAACTTATAAGTGGCATCATCCTTCACAGATGGCGCAGGCAGCCTTTTGTAGCGTAAGCTTCCTGGCCGAGGTTGAGCAGTTTCGCGTGGCTCCTGGAGAGCCGTGCTGCGCATGCGCGAGGAGCAGTGACGTCACACGTGTCAGTCCCCGATGCACGCGCCGCGCGCATGCACCCGCTCGAGATCATGGCTTGCGCTGTCCGGTTGTTCTGGGCGGCAGCTTGGTTGCTTGATACATAACAACACGGCGCACAGCTTAACTCATCGGATCCCGAAGTAGTCACATAATGCGTATACCGTGTGTGTGTCATTGAAGCAGCAGTAAGCATGATAATCAAGCTAATCCTAGACAACCACGAAAGCTAAGAATAACCAGCTGAACCTAAGCTTACGATACGTATATCCTGGCATAGCCGAGCTAAGCCATTGCAATTTTCGCCACAGAATTCTGCATGTGGGTTGCTGGCGGACTTTCTTGCATCCAAGGACTTTCTTGTTGTAAAGTGTATTCATGTCATGAGATACAAACGCAACTGTGCAAACTAAAGACATCTCGGCCAGTTTACTGCAGTTGGGTCAACGGTTCTGAAGTCCTTGTATGAAGTTTATTTCGTCGACGGGCTGAATAGATATTGGGTCCTTTCAACGCTCAACTCAAACTTGATTTCGTATCGGTGGAAGCGAGGGGGGGGGGGGGGTCGAATAATAGTATAAAACATATACGGCTCTGGTATAAAAGTGATATATCACTGGTGTGGAATATATTCCCAAAGAAAGTGTATGGTTTTCGAAAGCGCCTTCTATGAGCGAATACTCAAATGATCGTACATTCTGCATAGATCAATGCTCGCTGAAATGTCTTTGTTGGCACTCCACACGACTTGTGAAATGTGGCACAGCCATAGGTCGCCCGAAGGCAGCTTGAGAGCTAACTATACGGGGAGACTTTTCGGCTGCACTGCAGTCCGCGGGGATAACTTTCGCACAATACGAAAGGCATCCCCGCAAACAATATGAGCTGAAGCATCCTAACCGGCCTTTTTCTGCGTCTGCGGTCACCACACGTGCTCGATCATCTCTCAATTTGTCAAACAGACCGAAGCATGGGTCCTCAACTTCGCATCCCATTCCTAGTTGGGACCACAGCTCTCTGAAAACGGGCAGATATATACTCCAAAGCAGTGTTGCGGAGTTGCCACTCCGGAGTTGGAATGATTCCGGAATCAATCCGCCCTTCCACGACCCCGGAATGGAATGGGAATGGAACAGCGGCAGCACCGGGAGGAATGGAATGGGAATGGAATTAGGTGCGTTTTTTTCCGGAATGGAGTGGGAATGTAATTGGCTCTGTTCTTATGTGACTTGTGTCGATCTACTCAAAGGGGCTTTTGAAACAAGCATCATTGCATTTTTGGTAACTGACGGCTTGGTTATCTGAGCGACTCATGTTCCTTCGAGGATGAAAGTGGCACCCTCAGTGCCCAGTGAGGTAACCAAAACTGTAGAGTTCTAGGCGCCGCGAGACACTACAATGTGGTCATTGTGACCATGCGCGATTACAACGCCAGTCATAGGCCACCCGGCAGGGACAATGCCACACCGCCCGAGTTTCTTGGATGCATGCACGTGCCTATGCATCCCCTAGAAGTGCAGGATATATACGGTCCTTTTGTGAATGAAATGGGTGGTTTGAAATTTTGCAATCGGTTACGAGCATTTTACGTTTGGTCGCGCGATCGGCATCTGCAGTGCCACCATACCAATTTACACCAGCGCTATGTGTGACCACCGCTCGGCTTAGTTGAATCAATACTTCCGGGCCGTACTTTTGCATAGTTTTGCAGTTGTCTATGCGTTTGATAACGTCAGCTTTATGCTGACGTTATTTGCCGGCAACCTAATGTAGCTATCAAGCGCCATTTTTCACGGTTGGGAATTAGTGGAATGAAATTGAACGGTTTAGCCATTCAGTAGCGGGAATGGGCCCAGTGTTTAGTTCAAAGGAATGGAATTATCGGAAAATTAAATTCCCTGGAATGGAGTTGGAATGGAATGGGGGGGGGGGGGTTTATTCCGCAACACTGCTCCAAAGAAGCATGAAGGACTGTTTCAGCTTATATTGTCCGCGATAGTACGTGCTTAGCACCAGGGCCACCAGAATTGCAGCTGATATGACGTCACGTCAGTGCGCAAGCCAGATATAGTCAAGACATTGCAAAATGCATGGGCGCGTGCTCACGGCCAAGACACCTTGAAAACATTGTTCTTGGCATCGCGACCACTCGGAGGTGTCGGTCCAACAAGTATTTTCTAAATGGCCGTCGAGAGCTCAAACAGATAAGAAAGAGGCCAAGATAAGAATACCAGAGTCCTACGGATAAAGTCATCTATAATCTGCGGTCGCCGTATCGCGTGGAAACGTCTGGTGACCCAAGTCGGAACGGAAAAGACGAGGCTAGCGTGGAAAGTCATTCCCCTGCAGCGCTTCCGCCTCATGAGGCATTTAGAAAAAAAGTGCAAGGTATTCTGACTTTTTTATTTTTTTTTATGTAAAACGTTGGATGGTTTTTATCGGAAGCCTCTACACCCTAAAGTTTATCCGTCCCATGCATACCCCATGACAGGGCAGGTCAGTACAAGCGGTTTGTTTATCTGACAAAATAAGCAAAACAATTCATCCACGCACCGGGGTGAAAACTGAAACCAATATATGACCATGCCCCCCCCCCCCCCCCCCCACACACACACACACGAATCCCGGAGAAAAGCTCACCGGAGAAAAGCACAGCGGAGATAAGCTCACCGGAGAAAAGCTCACCGCAAAACCGGCGGATGCAGAGAAAAGCTCACCGGCCATTGAGCGTATGCGGAGAAAAGCTCACCGATTTTTTTTTCTACTTCTTATGTGGAGGTTGTTGGATCGTGCGTAACATATATCCATTTATTATCATTAAAATTCGTCAACTTTGTAAAAAATAAAATCTCCTTTGTATTATTTGTTAAGCTTATTGGGTATATTGCTCCCAAATTTATAATTGCGGGCGTGTGTTTTCTTTGGCTTACTCTGTAGGCAACGAAAGCCTAACTGAAAACTTTATGAACTTGAAGAACAGGAAAAAGTTCGAAAACTTAATAATGTCTGCCTAAAACCTAAAAATCAAAACTGTAAATGCCGAAAATCCGAAAGTGCATGCGCAACAACGCGGTGCCTGGAATTCTCTTTGAAGCTTTTGTTAACCTTTGAAAACAGGATAAAACAGTCAGTAGGATATCGAGGTTTCTTTCTTCCACAGACATGCACGTTTTCTAGCCGTTCGTGCTGGTGTTTCGACACGTTGCCTTTGTGTGATAGTGCCCTTCTATGGTGGGCCACACATGACCTTCAGAACTGCACGCTGGCACCGTTGTTACTCGTGACCTATATAAGAAGTAGTCTTCTGTAAGGCAGCGAATAGGGCGAGTTGGTAATTATTATACATGATGAAAACCCCTCAAACGACGAAGACGGAGTGAAGTCAACAAACACGACAGGACGAAGCTGTTCTCGCAACTAAAATTTGGTTAGTGAAAGTAACAGAAAAAAAAAACAGCGTAGCCGACACTGATTACATCAGCAAACACCTACTTATCTATTAGGCCCTACAAAATATTTGGAGCTGAAGCGGTTCACACACCGCTATTCATATTATTATTTGACAGATCTACCGACGGCGCACTGCCAGTTGTCAATAGATTGTTATCTTTTTTACCGGTGCACGTTGTTCTGATTTTATACTTGCGGCTTCATTAATATACAGAAAAGGTAATTACTAATTTCTGAGGAAATAGTAAATATGCCGAGTGAATTTCAAGAATATTTTTAAAAAGGGCATATTTTTAATAAAGTGACAAATGCGAATTGTGTTAAATTGCCACGTTTAACGCAGAATCCGCTAAGTTAAAAAATCGGTGAGCTTTTCTCCGCATCCGCTGAAAGGCCGGTGAGCTTTTCTCCGCATCTGCCGGTTGTGCGGTGAGCTTTTCTCAGGTGAGCTTATCTCCGGTAAGCTTTTCTCCGGTGAGCTTTTCTCCGGTGAGCTTTTCTCCGCCGCCCCGCAGGAATACGTCGGTCGCTAAAACGTCGATTTGCTCAAATTACCACCGTTCGCTAAACGTCGTTGCAGATGTGATATGGACCCGTCTCCTATGTTACAGTTACAAGGCGATGCTCCCCGTAGTGCACGGAGGTGTTGTTGAGAAGGGTGATTGCCATGAATGAGCAATATGGGTCCTTCTTCACTAATCATTGAATTGTGTGTCTATGCCCACACCGGGAAGTGAGTCAGCCCCAGTCAGCGTCTGATGCCTCATGACAAATGTAGCCAGTGCAGTACTACCGCTAGCCTGGGTGATACACGACCGCACGCCGGAGCGATGCTCATCTAGATCGAAACGTGCAGAGATAGGGATTGATGTTCCCTGGGTTCTTCTGGGCGACCCTTTTTCACTCTCTGAAACGAGTTTTTAACGTGTTCTAAATCAATTTAAACGATGACTACGTATTTGTTGGAGTTCTAAGATAAATGGCTGCTGCCATTTTTCTTGTTCACAAAAAGTAAGCGCGGCTGTATACCAACTAACCGACAAAAACCTCATGCGATGCAAGAAAAAATGCACGCACAATATATTTTTATAAGCACATAAACACCTTAACAAGAAAAAATAAACACTTCAACTGGGTTGGCGTGTCTAAATTGCATTCCGAGAGTTGTTTGGGGCCGAAATAAAAGTACACAGCTCAAGTTCATCCAAGGCCGTGGAAGTGCGCAGTCCGGTGGCCGGCGCCAAAGTGAGCGGATGCCCTTCTATTGGCCGTACCGCACTATCCGCTTCGTCCCTCGTCGGATGTATGCACCATGGGAAAAAGTTTAAAGGGAGAGTTCTGTCAAAGACGTGACCTTGAGCATAACCGGTCGATTTCGGCAGCATCCTAAATTCCGTTCAAGCTTCTTTCTTTCTTTCTTTCTTTTCTTCATGAGACAGTGAAATTGTGTATGAACTTTTTCGTTGAAAGCCGATCTTTCTGTAGTAAAAGGGGTCAAGGATGCGTCCATGATGGTTTTAGGGTAAAAGTTTCTTACACCAAATAATAGTTTGGACTGAACGACTGAACCCGAACGCTTGCTAATTAATTTATATTCCCTTTTCATCTGAAAATGAAAATCCTCTTCGTTGTGTTCAACTTATACTTCTACCGTTTGCATCCGCGCTGCGGACTGGTTGATTGCGACTTTTCTTTAGCTTTCTTGCCTCTCGCAATACTTGAGTTCAACCATATCTTCTCGCTTAACTTGTACGTCGTCCGTCAAACAATACAAAAATCGTATGGCAATACTTGATTACCTGGGCCAACAGCAAGGATAATAACGAGCGAGATTGGAACGCACAACAATGATTGAAAACACTTCGCACTGAAGCCTGCGTAGTTCGAAACTATTAGGCAAAAAGAACGAACATGCAACGCGGTAGCGTTTGAACCGTGTCTCAAAATTTTAAACCATGTCTCCATTAGGTAAGCACCAAGGTTAGAACCATATTTGAAGGTTTCGTTTCACGTTTGACTTTGAGGGCTTTAGTCATATCCCAGGGTTTGAACCATGTTTCCAGGTCTTAATTCAGGGTCTGAAAATCTTATATCCTGGTTTTCAACGCTGTCTCGGTGTTCGAACCGTGTTTCGGTGTGTCGAAACATGCCTCAAGTTACGAACCGAATGGCCCGAGGTTTGCGCCAGTGCAAATCTGGGTTTTGAGCTTCGTTTCTGGGTTTTGAACGAGCTGCTACCGAACAGCTCGATTACGTACTTTTATTCTTAAAATTTAAAGGGACGGTGCAACAATTTTATGGTTAAAAGGAATTGCATCTCGTCATTTTTACGTTATTTATCGTGTCCAGGAGAATAGAGAAAACACCTCTTTCATTAAAAACGTCACGATTCCGCTGCATAATCGCAAAGCAAAAGTCGAGCTTTCCCCACTTGCAGCCGCAAGTGGCAGCCGAAGGAACTACGGCGAAAAGATTAGGTGACCTCGCTCGGCTCTAAGCTGCAGCATAACGCCCGCTAATGTCAGCAGAGAGAGGGAGAGGAAGCGTCCTCCGAGATAGCACACGGGAACCTACACGGCACTCCGAATGACGTCACTGGGAGTGCGACCAGGTGTGACCCTGAAGACCGGGAGTGAGTTGAGGGGTGCCCGAAATGCCAATATTTATCTTTTTTTTCTGCAACAACTAGGACACGCAGGCGAAATCGGTTTTCGGTTCTTTACTTCAGAAGTGTCAGAGGGCAACTTCCATAAATCTTTGACCGAAGTCCGGAAATCGTTGCACTCCCCTTTAAACATCGTTGTTTAAAGGTAGTTGTTTTTTTTTTTTTTTTTGAAAGGCGAGATGCACACACCTCGTGCCCTACGGGTCTCCCGGAAGGGAATAAGAGAATACTCATACCTCCTCGACCTATGCCACCAGACAGATAATCTCTTCTTGGTGACCTCCACCTTTTCCATGTCTATTTTGCCTTCACTAGCCCTAAATCCTAGTGCGTTTGTTAAATTAGTCGCCTCTTCAGCTACCACAGGATGATGCCCCTAACAATGAAGTATCAAGTGCTCAGCCGTCTCCTCCTCCTCTCCACAAGGTCCACAAACCGTATCCACTTCCTTACATCTAGCTTTATATGGCTTAGTACGTAACACTCCCATCCTCGCCTCACAACAAGGGGCTCTCTCCATAACTGTCCACGATGCTTTCCTTAATAATGTCCTTAAAGGATCTGTACGTTTCCAAGGTTGACTTGCATGCCTGCTTCCCATATTTCCCTCTCAGCTTTTTTAGCTCATATCACTGCTATTGCCCATATAATTAGATCTAAGTTTTCTCGTCCACTTTCTCCATTTTGTATCGACGCTTCGTATGTGTAAATAGCTAAGAACCCTCCGTGCCCATCGTTCTGCATCTATTTCTCTCAACCTAACCTCAAATTATATTCTACTGCTCCAGCGTTCCGTCAGTTTCGTCCTCCCCGGCTTTCTTTTCCCTTGCCCTACCTTCCTGAGTTGCAAGAGACTACAGATTCTCTGCCCTCGAATGAGGACCATCACATATCGCCCTGTACATCTTGGTTCGGTGTTTTACCATGTGCTCCCAGAGCCAATATACCTACTTCACGTTGCTTTATTTCTAGCCTTGTCTGGACGTCCAGTTTTATGCACAATACTTAATTTTCAAAAGTCAGGCTCGGAACCATATCTCATTTCCAGATCGCTCTCACCACCTCACGACTGTAATAGTTCCAGAGTGCTCTATTTTTCGTCACAGCTGCATTTCTGTTGCCCTTACCAGTTACACACTTTGCATGTTCATTGAGATACTCTGTACCCTTGTTAATCTATATTCCTAGATACTTGTATTTATCGACTCGCTCGATCGTATTCACTATTGTAAAGGAACTTGTTGTTGGGCTAGTTGGTGTTGACTGTATTGAACCATGGTTAAAAGCGCTAAAAAGACATACACAAGATAGAAGACAAACACGGGCGCTACCCGTTTTTGTCTTCTATCTTGTGTACGACTTTTTAGCGCTTTTAACCATGGTTCTAATACAGTATTCACTATTAGCGCCATCTCTCGGCTGCCGCTCGAACTATCGAGCCTCCGCGCTATCTTTGAGGCGTCTCTACCACCCCGCTCTGCCTGTATAGCGTTCTCCGCGCTAGTTCGTACAAACAACATTGTATGAACTAGCGCGGACTCTCGAGTTCATGCGATGTTGTTTTTCTGGGATGTGGTGGAGAGGCGTTAGGCACTTCAATATGAATCCGGTTCAGAAAGTTACGTCGGTTGCGTGCGTTCAGAATGACTGATGCGACATCAAGAATCTAGTCACCGGGAATACTATTTGCCGCACACAACGTGACAAGCAACGCAAGGAGTAGCCTCGTGAAAGAGCCATGAGCCACAGTTGTTGTCCCAGTATCTTTATCACTGCTGTCATTTTGGTTGCTGTGGACGCAACCGGCACAAATCTGGGAAGCAGAATGGGGAGCTTCATATATCAAGAGAATTTAACAACGCCCGCAGGAGAAGCAGGCGGCTAGGGCCTCGCCATTTCGCCGCTCGGATAGTCCCAGTAAAACGCTACAATTACTTCAAGATTCACTGTAAAAGCTACAGATTGAGAGTAAAAACAAACGTAATCCGAATATTCACTTTAGTTGTCTTCTTATTTCTTCGCTATTAGCGCAGCGAGACACAGCAGTAGTGCGGCATCGCTTTCCCATAGCAGCGCTCTGAACCCCTGCCCGTCACCTGGAACATGGGTCGCCATGTTTGAGGCCACGGAAGAAGGTTGACGCAACGTTAATGAGGTCTACTAACATTATAAAGCATAGCGTGACTTTATTTACAAAACAAATTAACGCGTTATACAATAACGAATTGGGAAACATTTATATTTGAATGAAGCCGTGATCCCTCACAATAGAAATCGCTCTGAAGATACGTGTCTTCGAAGAACACACATCGCAGCGCAAATAATAAAGCCGTTGGGTATTATTCCCTCTGAAAAATACCCACGTAAAAAAGAAATGCTTCGTGCCAATAGGGTGACTGAAATAACCCGGCTCGATCTAAAATGGGCCGTAAATATCGGCGTCTGCACGTAGCAATCTATACTTTTCGACAAAGGTACATGTATTTCACAGATCGGCTACAAAGAGTAGCTCCCTTTCTCTAAAAAATTGGGTCAAAATCTTGCCCGGGTCCACGGCGGACGGCGACGCAGACCACAGAGTCGAATTGCGGGACGCGTTTGGCACACCTAGAGGACGACGTCCTCGACATCGTCCTTGAGGTCGTCCTAGAGGCCATCCTAAAGGTCGTCCTAGGCGTCGTCCTAGAGGCCATCCTAAGGTCGTCCTAGGCGTCGTCCTAGACGTCGTCCTCTAGGACGTCATCCTCGACGTCGTCCTTGGGGTAGTCCTAGAGGTCGTCCTTCAGATCACCCTAGATCTTCCTAGACGTCTTCCTTGAGGTAGTGCTAGAGGTCTTCCTTGAGATCGCCCTAGAGGTCGTCCTACAGGTCTTCTTTGATGTAGTCCTCCAGGACGTCGTCCTTGCGGTTGTCCTAGACGAATGCTGTCGCAATTCATAGACAACCAACAATAGTGGTTTCAGCAACTATATTTCTTATCTTGGAATACATTTTAGCGCTCAAAACACAAGGACACAAAGACGAGAATCAGACACCACAGTGCGCTTTCTTATCTGCTGGCTTGCTCGTTTGCTCGCTTCAACGCGACGCGCTCCTGTCTGATTAAAACAATGATAGACACCGCTCCAGCAGCCGTGATTCCACAGTCTTCGCTCATCGCTCTGGACAGCGGCTGAGCGGCCGAGCCAACACCCCCTAGAAGACAAGGCCGTAGTGCTCCTCCAGTGACGTCACGGGCGTTGGCTGACGGACGCCGCGGTACTGTATGGAAGTGAGTGAACCGCGCGTGTATTCGCCGTCGTGCGAACAAGCTATAGTGGACAAAAACGCGCCTAGTGAGCTAAAAATAAATCTATACACAATATTTGAGCTCGGAAACATATTTTATTGCGCAGAAGGCGATCAAGCGCCTCGTGGTATGGCAAAAAAACGACTTCTAGCGTGGAGGGACCATCGTATGAGCGCGTTTGATAGTTAAAGCTTGTTTTACTAGATAAAATGACAGCCATAAACGATTATGGAAACACAAAATGTGTTTAACGACACAGTACTATATTTTGCAAGATTATCGTCATCGTTGATAATTCAGAAAAACAAAAAGCGAGACAAACATGCGGACGTCATGAATTCTCGAGACCGAAACAAGTGGTCTGTTTGAGACGTAATATGCTGTGATTATCGCTGCAAATTGTGGACCTAGTTCTAGTCATGATAGCATTGAGTCCCGAAACTGGAGCAGAAGGAAAATACTTTTGCAGTGGTAGAAAAATAAACAGAGACAAACACGTCTCTTAGCTAAATGATTTAATTGAATCCTCTTCATTGTACACAGATCCACTGCTCCACAGAACTGCTAAATGATAAGGAGAGACTTCAGTCAGCTAGCCTGCGCACTGTATGCATATTCGTAGACTTGGTGTCTACGAACAATAATACTCAGATGCGTACTCGGGTCTCGAGCAGTCTGTAGGAGAAAACGTAATTCAACAGAACTTAAGGTAGTTCAAGAGTATTTCCTACGAAAGCAGCTAATTTAATCCTTAAATATTTTCTTTCTCAGCTTCAGTAGACTTCTTTATGCGATAAGTATCCGAGTAAAACGGTTATCTTGCACCACGACACGAACTCCTCAGGAATACGTCTGCTTCATCACACTCGCGTTAACGCCTAAAAGAGCACTCTGGAGGCTGCAACTGCGCTTGTCACCTATGATGTACTTGTTGCGCTACTTGACACACTTTACAGGCTCGCATGCAGTTAGTTTTACAACACTGTTTATGTGTAGGAGGAGCAAGCCCAACAAACAAACTGAATTGAAAACTTAAGTGTAGTTGTCAGATTTTTATCATAGCGCCGACACAAACTGTCAATATTTTGCCATCAAATACTTGGTGTGCATCAAACTCGAAAACCGTTGGAAATCGGTGAAACGCCAAAACCGTGAGCCAAAGGAGAGCATGTCGTACCCGCAATAAATGACGTTACGTGCGTTGGTTTTGGTAAGGACAAAGCACGACACGGTTCTTGGATCTCGAAACGTAAATATTCGCGAAGTAACTCGAACTTGTACTTTCACACTTGTAGACTACATTTCTTGTTCCTTTGCGTTCTACCAGTGCAAACAATGACTTGAAACATGAGGATAGCTCTCTCCTGGTGGCTCGAGACAGCAAGGTTGTCCCGCGGGATCGCTCGTATAGTATCACGAAAATCATTCTCGTTAGGGGAACATTTCAGCGGCGGCATCAGTATGCAGTTGAAGACGACGAAGGCAAACAGGCGCCGCGCACGCTTGACACGACGACGCCAGGGTCCCTATCGTTGTCGTCGAAACTCGTTTCGTGGATATTGCGTTTCGTGGACCACTTGTCATGGACACACGTTTCATGGACACATGTTTCGTCGATACGAACATTTCATCGAAACGCGTTACGCGAATCGCACGCGTACTTGGCGCGAGCAAACGCGAGCTCATTTTGTAGACAGCGCGTCGGTGTATAGAATCTAGCTTTGACAGTGCGTTCTTTGTAAATCAAACACTGCCCCAGCAATGTGGCGGACTATACTCTGCTTCACCTTGTGATGTAACGCAGGAAATGCTGCAACGCGAGCTCCTTGCTGTAGGGCACATCTTGGCGGCACAAAGCTCTCGTGCGCTGAGGGCAGCCTCAATGCTATGAGCTCGCGTCCTAGCCTCCCTGCGGTACAACATAAGGTGAAACGGAGTATAGAAAGTTCTTCCATATTGAAAACTTACCTTAAAAAAGGAGTATCACCTTGAGTGAGACTGGTTTCTCTATATGGATTCGCGATGACCAGCAAGTTAATTATTGGTCTTATAAACCTGCATTTCCCTCGTGCGCATTGATCACATTCCAGTCGTCAAAATAAAATAATTCAGCCTTGGACTCTCGCTTTGTCTGCTCAGTATTCTTTTTTTATCGAACGGTTTTGTCAAAGAGCTAGCATCAATTTTGTCTTTCTTTTTTCTTACAAACAATATCAGTTTATTTTATGTCTATCTACCAAACAATCGTGATTTCTAGATAAATAATATTGTTTTTAGATGCGGAGCATCTCTTGCTCGAGTCCTATGTCCCGCGGCGTCGTAGTCCGCACCCACACTACGCACGCGCAACTCTCCTCCTTCCCTCTCCAACAGCTGCGCGTTACTCTCTCCGCTCTCTCTCTACCGGATGCGTACTGCGCGTGCGTTCGATTGTACTCACACCGCGCGCGCACGCGCGCAACTCTCCTCCTAGTCTCCTCTCCTCAAGTGAAAAAAAAAAACGGCGAGCGGCGAGCGTTCCAAGTTCTCTGCCGCGAGCCGCGACGAAGGCTCGCGTAGGAGATACGCTAGGGGCAGTCGGTAACGCCGTCTCCTCGACGTCAGCAACGCACTCGACTCTTTCCTCGGAACCAACACGATGCTCCGCATCACCCCATGGTTCCCCGGGAAGATGGTGTATTTTAGCAAATGTAACTTTTTATGCTCCGTTTTTTCCCCCTTTTTTATTATTAAATAATACGTTTCTTTTTTTTAAATTTAATGTAGAGTTTACTTTTAGCGACAGCTGTGTTCGCATTTTACTTAAACAGAATTTTTGCTTTATTTATCAAACATTTCTCGAATATTTTACATCAAAATGTTTTTACTGTGTGGGCACTGTGCGCGTCCGCTTCCAGACCGCACACTCACCAAACTCGCTGTTGTTCTGCGCTTCGAGTTGTGTCGGTCGCACCTGTGTCCCCCGCCGCGGACGGAAGCAGCACAGCTGCAACACTTGTAGCTGTGCCCCTACCCGTGTTGCAGTCCTCTTTAGGGAATGTTGAGCCTATATAGTGGGCGGCTGAATACTCTTTTCCGGGTAGAATGTCTTTTCGGACTGCGTCCAAGAGCTCTGAGATAACGAAAAATAATAATTAGTAGCAGCGATGAGCATGCCAGACCGGCGCGGAGAGTATACGTGTTGCAGGCACGTAGCCAGGATTTTGTTTCGGGGGGGGGGGTTCGCCCCCCCCCCCGAAAGTTCCATTTTGCTGGGGCCTCCTCTCCCCCTCCCCTCATACAGCATTTCATGCCTCCCCCCCCCCCCCGAAATCTTCCATTTTGCCGAGCCTCCTCTCCGCTCCCCCTCATACAGCAGTTTGTCATAGGCGCCCCCCCCCCCCCCCGAAACAAAATCCTGGCCGCCTGGCTACGTGCTTGACGTGTTGGCGAAGCAACCAAACCAGAACAGACCCTTTCGAAAAAATCTATCCGCCATTGCTTGCATCACACAGTCGTGAGCAGCGTTACTAAGACCCGCAGTTGGAAGCGTCACCGCTCGAGAACCATCGGCCACTGGCGTCCGCCGACAGCGAGCTAAATACGATCATAGCGCCACCTTTATCGACGAGTTCAAACATGAAAGTTGCTTTACACTGCTTACTGCGAGGCGGCCCGCGAGATGGCGCCACCGGCGCTTGATTCGACTCACGACGTGCAGCCGCCGCAGTTCCCGAAGTGGACACTGCGGAGAGAATAGCAGGCGTTGCGATGCTGTACCCCAGCTCGGTTCGTTAACGGGATCGGAGCCTACCCTGTAAAGCAGGCTCTGTGGCGGTTCCCAACTGAGTGGTTCTAGTAACGTTGACGTGAGCATCCACTGGACGCTGAGGCCTTCGTCACTCAGCTCAGTTCGTGTGGCAAAGGCGCTGCGTCATCGCTCGGCGAGGACTCGGATCCGATCACGCGCTTCATGTCCATGGATGGATGGAAGTTAATGGCCATGGCCTTTGTAACGGGCGGTAGCTTGCGCCACCTAGCCTAAGTCTGAAAAGACTCGCAATGGCCACTGCCGATGTTGCTCGATGGACTTTTGAAAAGTGAGTCTGTAAATTTATCTCTCGTATTACTATGCGGAGAGAAAGTGAGGGAGAGGAGGAGGTGAGAACGCTCGGGAACGTCAGAGCACTGGGCTCTGATTTGGAAGGATAGTGGGCAGACAGAAGGGATAGCTGCCTTTCTCTTATTCACACTGTTTCGAACGCGTTCGAACGCGAGACACGGCGCGAGGAGCAGACGACGCTCTGATTGGAGGGAGACAGCGGATAGGGACAAGGCTACACCGCCTAGAAGGCAAGGCCGTAGTGCTGATATTTTTCCGACGCCAGCGAAGGCCAACGCTGGACACAGATTGGAAGCGAGTGCTGCGTGAGCGCTCGGCTTCGAGTCAAGTTTGAGCCGAACGTTGACGCAATCGTCGTGTCCAATCTGTATCCAGCGCTGGCCTTCGCTAATGACGCCATCTCTATCAGCACTATACGGCTTCGTTATCTAGGAGGTGTTGGACAAGGGCAGATATAGCATTGGCGCCTATATCCAATAATCCTTCCAATCAGAACTCGGCGCACTGACGCCACCAAGTACGCTCATCTCCTAATCTCGCCTCGGCAGGTTTGGCCTCGAATGAAAGTGCTGCACGACAGATTAATGCTAGGGCACTCGCCCTGTGTATTCATACGATCATTTCTAAGACCAACTACGGCTCCGCTCAGGGCATGTAGATCAAGCAGCGTAAGATAACGTTATCATGAACCGTTATCACCCGACTCTACTGAATTCTTTTATAGGTTGTTAACTCAAGCAGAGATTGAGAAAGACAAGTTTAGAGTTCGTCCATAAACTCGACAATTTGCGGAAGAAACATTTATTTTGTAACGAATCACACCTGCAGTGAAGCTCGATGGATGAGAATTCGTACTACGATTCATCGCATCGGTGCACTCGAAGTGTGCATCGTATGTTCGATTTTCACACATATAACATCGCGTTTTAAATGTTCAAGGACCACATGTTTGTGTTTTTTTACTGGTAGATCTGCAACTGTTGCCATCCCCGGCACTAACAGTCCGCTGAACAAATAATCTCCAGATCGCACATCTTTCCCACCAAACATTCTCAACAAAGGCGGAGGGAGCTCCACCTTTTAACGGTTAATTACATCCCAAAAACAACCCCCCCCCCCTAAAAAAAAGGGGGGTAATATGAAAAATTGTAATAGCCTTCATTGAATCTAACCGAATACCGTAGTTCGAATTACCGATTTTCTAGAGTTGCAGCTTTCGAAAGCTTAGCAGTATTTCAAAGGGCATTTAGTAATTGCATTAAAGAATAAATGACGCTTCCGCATACGATGGAGCGAGACATGAACTCTCTGGCAATAACATTATTGATCTAGAGATATATTAATATTCATACAACAAGCCCCTTACACGGCGACAGATCAATTTGCATAGACCCGAGGAGGAACAGCGGAATCATAGACCCCTGACAGCAGCGAAATCAATGGAAATCATCAAATCGATAGCGCCGCTAAGAGCGAACAACGAACAAAACTTTCCTACAATAGAACGGACATAACGTTATATATAAAACAATAAGTACTTCAATATTTGCTTAAGCAAACCAAAAATGGTTGTTCCTATAGTCACGCACAGCTTAAACGCAGGGTATGGACAACTATACGCTTCCGCTTCTTGCTTCGTGATTGACCCTTAGCCGTCCTTATTGGCTAATGCCGCAATCTCATTGGCTGCGAAGCGATAATAATATGCTTGGGACTCGCCATGCCCTGCGCTTATTAAGCTGACAGTGACCCTAATCCACCAGATCTAACGTTGACCAGATCGAACTGCTACATGACCCGAAATGAACCACACGTTCACCAGATGAACTGCCAAGAAACTTTTTGAATCTGTATTTTTATGTATTGATCGATACCACATCTCCCGATGGAAATTTTGCAGAAGTGGGAAAATTGTCAGTGCAGGCTAATAACGAGGTAAAAAAGAAAAGAAAAGGGCAGTGTTCGCAGGTAGAACAGGATACATGTATAAAACAGCTTGGGCAAAACATCATTATACAATTTTCGAAAACGCTATCTTAATTAAAGACATTAGGGGTCACGCGCATTTGTACGGCCATGTAAACCGCGATAACACACAACGATAAGAATGCATTTCCTCGACTGGGCACAGGACCTCGCAATTTGATCGAGATGACAAAATACTTAAACCTCGAAAAAACTGGCGGTGCTCAAGTACCTGGACGATACTGAGCTTCTTAATAGTCTTTGACGCAGAATATCCTTATCATCGTGTATTTGTGTATATGCGAATGAGGTTTCTGTATTTGTTTTGTTTCTTGATATTTCCCATTCATCCTGGCGTCTGTACAATCCTCCACCCTTCCATGAAAGTATGCAGTCAGAGTATCAGCTCCAACTAAACTTTACCTCTAGGCTCAACACCAATGTCAATAACTGAGGTGCCTGGCGTGCGCCATTGCATACCAAACGACACTGGCGCCACCTACAGCGCCTGCTTACAAACATGCATTCACTCGGTGATATGGCAGACATGAGTGAGTTTTAGTATTGTTGCGTATGCGAGCGAACGCAGGCACTGCGCGTATCCGTTAGCGTTGCGTGCTCCATACTGCGCCTGCGCGGAACCCAAACAGCGGTCTTGAATCGGCGCATGACGGCGACGGAATCCTCAGCGAAGAGCACGCAATGCACAGCCCACGCTGGCGCACATGCGAGTTTTAAACGTTGTTTGTTCGGAATTTTCTACGCTTACAGAGTACGCCTGCATTTCGCAAACGTTTCCGAGCATCTTGAAAACGCTACGCAACTCTTGGAAAACTTCCTCGAGTTTGATCATCATCCTCTTATACACGTGTGCATCATATCATGTAATTCGAATGAGCGGGAAAGGAGTCTGGGCAGCCAGTGTTAAAGGGATACTTCAACGAAATTTGAAATATTCCCGTCGTGTTCAAAAATAGGTTGAATATGATCCACAATATCCGTAAATGACAATCGCCCGTTTGTATTTTGATCCTGGTGGCTGTATTTTTCGTTATAAACGGCCCACTCTGGCAAGCGCTCGGAGAAGGCCCAGCGCAATCGTGACGTAAGTCGTCTCAAACGAGCAAAGCCAGGCAAAGCTACGGCGAGGCTGACGTCGAGAGGATGGCCTAGTCGGTCCAGCCACCGAAGCGGCTGCTTTTGTATGAATTTTGAGTGACGGGTTAATCTTCTATAATCTTGTAGGGGGACAATAGCGACTTCTGCGACACACAAAAAGGATTCTCGGAAAGAGGGGATTTCCTCCTTCCACCCTTCTCTCGTCGTGGCCGGAGGCGAGACGACTTCCGTCACTAGCTGTCAAGGTTCCTAGACGAGCATTACAAACGAGGCGTTAGCGACATCCACCAGGTGCTCTTTGCTAATCGTTTAATTCGTTTTAAAATTCCTTTCGAGACTTTTTAACAAGATATTGGTATGTTCCATGTGATACCGCTCTTTTGAACACATATAGACCAAAAATGAGCGCCGAAATTTCGTTGTAGTATCCCTTTAAAGGGCATCTCCGCCGTAATTTTGATGGTCACCGATTTCTATAAAATTTTCACCATGTATTTGGATGCCCTTCCTGAGCATGTGTACAAAATATCTCGGCAAAATATTAATTTTCTTAGAAGAAAATGAATTTTGAAATTTACATGTACACACCCAAATCACTTGCTGCCGCCCTACTGGCAACACTGAGCAAGAGCGGCACACGGAGGCTGCCATGATGGCGCTGACGTTGCCGTGACGTCACATGTTGGTCAGGGTGCTTGCTTTGTAGCTTGTTGGTGCTAGCGACTGTCCGCTTTTTGCTTATGTTATCGGTTTATAGTTATAAGAGCGCGGAATGGCGACTGGAGGAAATTGGTGTTGTGCCGTAGGGTCTCGCGCTACGGAAGCGTCGCTTGAAAGCACGGTCTACTCAAACCGTCTATTGTCAGACCCCAAGATATAACAAAAAGTGCCTCCAATTAAAAGGCATAACGTCGATCAGTTTTTCTTGGCGTCCTAGCAACAAAAGCTGCCTTACCATTCCGCTTCGAAAGCGGCATCTCGGTCCACATGGCGGCGGATCACGAATGCAGCCGCCGCTGGCGGTTCCCGCGGAGGCGATGCAGGCGGATCGTATGAGAACGGGTTATCGTCATCGTCCTCAAAATCTAGCAGCATATCCTCATCGTTGCTCGATTCAGACGAGCCTGATGAGTCCATTTTTATCCGCGGCACGAACACAGAACAGTGACCTGCTGCCAGGCTGGCCAGGCTCAAACTGCACACATGCGAGTGTTTATACCATATGTGACGTCACGTCAAAATGGCGGACCAGTCGAGTGGCAAGTTAGTTTCGGTATCGGTTTCAGCGTATTTTAACGATTATAAATTATGTAAACAATTTTTTAATGATTTAACCGCTGCTATAGGCTACATTTTTAGTACCCTTTCCGAAAATATGTTTCGATAAAAACGCTCAAATTGACGGCGGAGCTGCCCT
>JAZHYW010029525.1:0-11896 GCA_037355805.1 Ixodes ricinus
GTGGTGCGCGCTTGGCTGCCTCGTTATCGCGCATTCCCTACGCCTTTTCTATGTATCCCTTATACCCTATTAACACGGCCAGCATAAAAGTACCTTCAGCATAGGTCCCTTTGCTATCGGCGAATCAGCCCGTGCTCTTGGGTCGCGAGCACACGCCACGCGCGGAAGATCGTTAATTGATTGTCCGCATGGAATAAAGGTACCTTAGCTAAAGGTACCTTTACGGTCGTGTGAATGGGGTATCAAATTGGCACGCTCCTCCTTGCGTTTCGATGTGCGAAAGAAGCATTTTGGAACACGCGATGGCCATACGGTCGTTTCCTCGCGAAGGAAGCTCATGGAGCTAATCCGGGGCCCTTAATAGGCCTTCTTGTCTTTTATGCACTTCACAAATGCGGCGAAATGGGAAAACAGCTAAAAAAGACGCCGTACTATAAGGAAGACACGGACAGACCAGGCGCTGACTAGCAACTGCATTTTTTAGTAGGAAAAGACATGAAAGCCGCCAAACTCCCGAATAATCCATCACACCGACGTCAGCATACACTAGGCTCCCATTGGCTAAGATGCTCTATGTCTTTCTGATACACTTCTGTGCCATATGAAGTGAAAGTTGAAGTCCGGCAGTCCGTCTTCTGTTTGGACATCCACCAAACAAACATCACGGCCTTTCTCCGGGCCTCCTCTGCTTTTATGTGACGTCGGTGCCCGTCAGACTTGACGTCACACGCCACCTGCCAATGGTGCGCCTGTTGCCTGTCCGCCTGTTCTGCCGCGCCTCGTATCCTCCCCTTTCCCGTTTTCGGGACTCAAAGAGCAGCAGAGACATTGAGCGATTGATTGACAGCCAACAGAGCGTATGGGTGGCCGTCCGGACCCACGTGATGAACATGCTCTACGTCTCCGCAAAAAACACAAGCGGTCTTCCCTAAAAAAAAAAAAAAAAAAATATATATATATATATATATATATATATATATATATATATATATATATATATATATATACATATATATATATATATATATAAATAGATATATATACGATGCGGATTGTTGCATTTTATATGGCGGAGAAGTGTCGCTTCACGCGTGCTTGAAGTTGTCGCATTCGTGCTTCGTTCGCAGCTTGCCAAGCTACTCCTTGAGTAGGTTGCCACGTTTCGCAGGACGCAGGATCACCCTGTGACTCGCGGACGTTCGTCGGCGCTTCGCTCTCAAAGGCGTTCAAACGCAACTTTGTGTACGGAGGTCCTTATTTTTCGTCGACATCGCTTATTGCCAATCGCGTCGCGACCTGCGATATCGCACTAGGAAGAACTAGAATTGTTGCGTGTCGCTGTTACGTACCAAGTGAGACAGAACACCGTGGCAGGCTTAACGCGGACGCCATCAGCTTTACTCACCCAAGGCACGGCACAAGTATGGTTCTGCCGAAGGAGGCTTGGCGTAAAAACAACGGAGTCTCGGGCTCGCGTAGAGACGTTTACCGATGTCCTCGTTCGCGCATATTCGCGCACAGCTCTACAGTCCACCACAGGCGCAGAAAGGTCTCGTTGGATGAAGGACAGGAGGGATTTGCAGGAAGGACCAGATCGTGCTCGACTACTGTTCGACGAGGTCTGACAGAAGCTTTTTGACGTGGATCCGGAGAGTACCGGAAACTGCAGCCTGGAACAGTTTCTGCAAATCCCTTCGCGTGTAGAACCAAGAATCGGGCGACAAAACAAACAAAATCAGTGATGCGCCAGTTTTTTTTGTTTTTCGCATGAGAAAAAAAAAACTCTTACGTCGTTGTTACTATACATGCCGGTAACACGTTACTAGTAATCAGTTACGGTCACCTAGTTACTCTGTTTCGGTAACGAGTAGCGTATTTAGTTACTTTTTAGAAAAGGAACGAGTAACATACTTAGTTGCTTTTAAGGCCAAGGAACGTGTAAAGGTATTTCGTTACGTTTCTAGAGTAATGTGTACAACTTTTAAACAGCCTCGTTTTAAAGGGGTGCGGAAACGAAATGAGGTGAGAACGAGCTGTACCAGTCGCTTCAAAGTCGACCAGCGGGAAAGGCAATGCGTTTCGCTATCGTGACGTCAATAGTTCCTGCACGGTCGAGGGTACCGTAGTTGCGAGCTCCGCCGCTTGGGGGCGTCAACGCGTGACGCTTCTCGTCTAGTAGGAATATCCGAGGACTGATCCGCCCTATGGCCTCTACATAGATTGCCCGTAACGTCATTCGCGGCCGTGCCGGTATTTGATGTACCACAAGTGTTCGGTTCACCGTGTTAATTAAGGCCTGTTCCCACATACAGCGGAGAGCTAAGTTAGCGCTACGTGAGCGCTCCAAGGAGCGCTCATGTGGCGCTTCCAGCGCGTGACTTCGTTCTAATATAGCGCGTGATCAGCGCTTTAGTAGCGCTTTGTTAGCGCTCCAGTAGCGTCTTAATTGTTAGCGCTCCAGTACCGCCTTGTTAGCGCTCGCAGTAGCGCCTTGTTAGCGCTCCAGTAGCGCCGTGTTAGCGCTTCACTAGCGCTTCTTGAACCGCGGTGCTGCGGATTAGCACGTGCACTGCGGTTCCGGTTCCTGTGGTTAGGTGCGCATCAGCAGCACCATGGCGGACATATGGGATGCTGAAATAGAAATGCGACAAATGCTCTTACATACGCGATTAGTGCATATGTGTGTGAACGGCTTAACGCCCAGAAGAGCATTCTGGGTGCGCGAAATCTTTCGCCACCGAGACACCGACGGTTACCCGGCGAACCTTGTTCCTATAGGCTGAGGGACTGAGACACCGAGCTCTTTCGAAGGCGATTATTTTTAACTGCGTGTATTTGAAACCAGGGTCACGCATATCGAATAGAAAGCGATGAGGTCATATCCAATCAATTAGTCGCTCAGAGTCCATGACTCTGGATCGCCTGCCCGATTCCTTTGCATAAAGGAGGCTAGAAGCGTAGTACGACGGACAATGGCGCCGCCGCGTAGCGCTACCAGCGAGCGCATGCGCCCGTGACGCCTCGCCTCGTTCATCACGTCACGTATCTGGCACAAGATCATGTGACCGTAGCTAGCTCGTCTGCAGCGTACCAGAATGCGCCACGTCTACCCTTCGGTCTGATAGTACGCTACCTGCCGGAGCGCGCGAGCACTCGCAAGGAAGCCTTTCGTTTCAATTCAACCATCCATCTCATGCGCTGACATGTCACAGCGCACCAATCGCCGAAGGGATCGAGGTCACTGCTGGCTACAACGATCATTTAACGTTTTCGTCGATTCTTAGTGTTTCACCAATATTGCAACGTGTGCCCTGCTCCTGTACTTACATAAGCTCGCATTGCTCTATGACATGAGAGCGGCTCTTTTGCATGTGCACGCTCGTTTCAATGCACACGAGGAAGAGTACAACAACGTAAAGAACCCCGCCTAAGTGCACGCGCTGTTCACGCAGCAGCAAGCACGGCACAAGGAGCATGAGAGCGCTAACAAAGTGCTTTTATAGCGCTAACAGAGCGCTAACAAAGCGCTTCGTAGCGCTACAGAGCGCTAACAGAGCGCTGCTGAAGCGCCAACAGAGCTGCTGAAGCGCTAACCGAGCGCTACATCACGCGCTAGGAAGCGCCACATGAGCGCTCCTTGGAGCGCTCACGTAGCGCTAACTTAGCGCTCCGCTGTATGTGTGAACCGGCCTTTAGTTTCGCATTGCAGAAGTAGTACTAGCTCATGGGAAACTTTAAGTAGAAATAAACGTCAGCACCCAGCAATGGCGACACCTCCACATTTGGACGCGCTATTCATAGAGCGTCTGGCGGGGGGGGGGGTTGCGGTTGGCTTGGCAGAGGTACCCGCATCCTCAGATCAAGCTGTGGTAGCTTTCACATACGCAGCGTAGTGTAGGCCTTAGCGTTCTCCGCCGAGTGACACTAACTAACTTTACGAGCGAGCCATGCTGCCGCGAACTGGCGCTGTTTCTAAGGAACTCATAACGGGTCGACATTCCAACGGAGCTTCACAGACCGCTACCAGACTCCGTTTCGAAATCCTGTTAAGTCGTTTTAAAATTAGTCACCTCTAACTTTTCTGCCGGCAAGCCCACAAACGATTGTCTAGGCCAGTGGTTTTGGGCTGCTGGCACAGCATAGACCACATCTAAACAAAGAAATCAATGCAAACATTTCGTTTCCGTGCCCCTTTTAATTCTAACCTGAGTATGCGTCTATTTCGACAAAAATACAGATGTGCAACCTCGAGAAACAACTAAACAGTATGACAGTATTGCAACGTCTCATCGCTAACACAATCAGTTGAACTATACAGCTGGGAGTGTCCTTCACCCAGAGAACACAATAAGGTTCGTTGGTTGAACCTTCTGGAATCGCGCGCAGACCGAATGTAAACACTGGAGGTTGCCAACACGGGAAGGCACAGAACCCCTTGTCAACTTCTAACGAACGAGAGAGAGAGAGAGAGAGAGAGAGAGAGAGAGAGAGAGAGGGGGGGATCCAAAAGATACGTCGGCTCTTCCAGAGGCACAACACTGCCGTTCCTTCGAGCGCATCAGTAGAACGAGTCTTCAGTGTCGCCGGAGGTGTATTGCCAAGGAAGCGGGAAAACATAACTGATGAAGACTTCGAAAGGTAGTTACTGCTTAAGTGCAACGACTACTGAAAAGAAACAATAAGTCACGAAACAAAAGCAGTTCGTGTATTTGGTCGTCAAAGTAACGAGAAAAGCAACTCGCTAATTTAGAGGTAAAGTAACGCGTTCGTTTTGAGAAACGGCAACGAGCAACGCATTTAGTTCCTTTTTGGGCGAGTAACGAGAAACGGTATTTAGTTACTTTTTTGGGGGTGACGTGTACGATGTCTGGTCGCCACACTGAACGCTTTTCAAGTCGGTCCTCGCGCCAAATAGCTTGCGACTGAAAAGCGCTCGGCTTTTCAGTCTTCGGTTCACCGCGCCCGTGGTCTAAATAGACCCTTTCCGAAATTCAGTCTGGCCACTTTGATCACTATCATCATCTGTGGAACGGCATCTGTGCCATACCAATGGCGGCCTTCTAGTGACTGATAAAGGAAGACGTTGAAGATGCTCCTAAGCGGATGATGCGAGGCCTGTACATTCGGGGGTCAGTACGACGCGACGTAGGAATGGAACACAAGAGCTACGTAAGCGTTTATTTCTAATAACTCAGATTCAGTCAATCTGTGGGCGGCACACAATCGGCTTTAAAGCACTTTGGTGTATAGAATTTTCTCGAGGCATCTGAGTGGGTTGGAGCTTTGTTCTGAATGCAGGTTCTTGGTCACCATCGAACTGAAAGTGATCGAGAAAGAACTCACACTGAACAATTCCTCGCGTGCCGTTGACTTGCGAAAGTGACGGTGCCGATACAAGTTCATTTCCGCCATTGATATGGCAAAACCTAAACTGCTTTACGAACCACCAGATGGCACTGAATTTCGGAAAGGGTCTATAATCCTAGAAAATATTGTAAGGGTGCAGGCGACCTGGGTGATTATTGCCCATGCTGAATTAGCCTGAGACTCAGGTGGAGAAGACACATCAAAGTTCTCAAATTTGCGAGAACGCGAAGTAGAAAGAATAAATAAAAGAACAATCCGCTCGCTATAGATTCGAACCGGGATTCTCCGCGAAACAGCAAATCACGGTAACCATTCGGCCACGTACGCGTCAGCTCAGCGACGCGCGTGGCAGTATTGATAACACTGTCCACGTGACTTCCAAGCTGAAATTGTTTTCCCACTCTTGAGCGTCGCAGTCCCTCCGTCCCGTCTGTCTATGCTGGAACGCAAAGTAAATGATCTAGAAAACCGCATCGGGCACTGATTGGGTGTTCTCTCCGGGTAATGTGACATGACGTTGGAAATGTAGTTCTTCCCTATGCAGTTCGAGCTATGCTCGTCAAATGATGCAGTTACGTGACGTCAAAATGTCGTCACGATGCACTTTGACGATGCAGTTAACTGAGTGGTCGAGACGAAGCCGGAGATCAATCTGCATCGTAAAAGATGGCGACCCCAACATATGCATCTCTACTGTTGGGTTCGCCAGCGGATCGAGTTTTTAGAAATCACCGGGATGCTTTCGAGACGAGCGATGCGAGGTTGCTGGCGAATACCGGCTGACGAAAGGGGTGACTCGCTGACTGTGCGACCAGCTCGCGGAAGCTCCAGCGGCGTCGCGAAGGGCCCCGTGTGCTGACGGTCGAACAACAAGTACTGCAGGCTCTACGCTTCTACGCCGCTGGCGGCTTCCAGGAAGTGCCGTGGGCGGCGAAAACATTGGTGTTCGCCAGTGCTCGTGGTCGCGTACTTGCTGCATGTCACCAACGCTATCATCGATTGCCTCGGATCGAAGTGGCTGTGTTTCCAGCAAACTCAAGCAGAGAAGGTGCTCGCTACAAGGAAGTTCTTCAAGCGATGCAAGTTCGGCGGCGTGATCGATAAATATTCTAAATACTCTTACACGATTCAACACGTCGATGTTTTCATTTGAGTCACCCCATATAAGCGACGGCTGAGCGAAAGCCAAGCAAGCAATGGTAACGGAGGCTAGGTTAAGCATGGTTTACCGTTCATACTTCAGGTGTAGAGGATAGAGAGATATATACTTTATTTTAAAGGCAACTACTTCAGGCAAGGGCGGCTGAGACGCTAGGATAAACACAGACATGAAGAAAAGACCATACACACCGTGGGACTAACAACTGATTTTCTTTTTCCTCCTCTTCTACTGCGAAAAGACCTCGAGGGGAAATATTCTCTTTGTTTCCTTTTTGCTTCCTACTTCAGCGGCAAAACTTCACCCTGAAGGAACATGTTTTCTTTCTTTCTCGCGCAGCACTTTTGAGAGGAAGTTGCCCTGACGCATTCATGCGAAGTCAAAAAGCAAAATTTGTCGTTAGCTGTTCATACAGCGGGAGGTTATACCCCATTCACACCGGCAAGCATGGAAGGTACCTTGAAGCTTAGGTCCCTTAGCTGAAGGTACCTGTCGGAAATGGCGTTCCTGATCGCACGATAAATAAGCGGGAGCACTTTAAGACTGATGTCGATTGCATTCCTGCTAAACGCAGAGGTGCACGTGCTAAAACAATCATTCCTCGAAATTGGTTTCACGCGCAGTTTTTGTAGTGTAGTGGTTGGAGGTTGTTGATAGGTTGGCGGAAGAAGAAGAGGAGTTAAAGGTGGAGAACAGTGATGGTCGGCGTTGCTCGGCCGCTTGGCTCCCTGTCTGTGCCGCCTTTCTCTGACCATTATTTATAATTTCAACAACTCTGCATGCCAGTGACGCTATCGAAAGGAATGGGTGCCTCTTCTTTTTCTCATTTATATAAATGATCTCCCTGTTAACTATCATCAATCTCGACTCTTCGCAGACGATTGTGTGCTGTATAAAAAAATGGTACATACAGCCGACACCTGTACCCTTCAAAGAAACGATTTGAATTCTGACCGCTTCATGGTGCAATTGGTGGTCAGATGCGAATTAACATCGACAAAACAAAATATGACGACTGTGACAACAAAGAAATCATCAATCAGTTGCAACTACTCTATCAGTGGTGTCCCTCCCGAAAAGGTAAATAAATATAAATATCTCGGTGTTTTCATTTCTGATACTCTTGGTTGGCGCGGTCATATTAACTACATAGTTGGGAAAGCCAGTCGTTCCTTGGGATTCATCGGACAGGAATTTGTATTTAGCTCCCCTGAGGCTCGTTTACTGGCTTTTAAGTCCTTTGTCAGAGTCTCAAGCTGACATATGCCAGCATCATATGGTCTCCCCACCAGGATTACCTAATTGCACCTGGAAATCGAAAGAATTCAAAAAACAATAGCCGCGCGCTCATATATAGTGACTATTCACACCATACACGAGCGTTTCAGCGCTGCAAACAAAGGGCTAATCTACCTTTAGTTGGACGCACAGGCGCAAAGTCTCCGTCTGGTGTTCATTCACAATATTTATTATTTTGATATTAACCTTAAGGAACGCTTGTTGCCTCCCCCTCGTCGCATCTTTTCCCAGACCTTGATCATCTTCACAAAATTTGTTTATCAAATTGTCGTAACTAATCAATTCCCCGCAACTCGCCATTGTCAGCTCGCAATAGACCCTTTTCGAAAGTCAGAGTCCGCCTTGCGGCAAGGTCCGCAGAGCCTCAATATTATTGCCGCTCTAATGGCGGTGATAGAGGAGATCGTGCTCTGCTAAATCAAGCACCCTCGATTTCGTGAGTCGAAGGGGACGTAACAGAACCAACACCTTTAGCACTTTCTGCTCTATGCATCTCGAAGGCCTATCGCATTCTCACAGGGTGTGGAGAGATGCTGTTGCGGTGCCGCCATTAGAGCGTCGGTTTGGCTCTGCACAAGGGTGGTTAGACTGACTTTCTGGAAGGGTCTATTACAGAATGGAACTCATTGCCCCACCACGTTGTAAGTATAACTGATAAAAATGAATTCAAATCTAAAATCTACAGGTGGAACGTTTGTTCCACTTTTCCCAGGAATGAGTTATAGGATGGTGTCCTTTTGTTTTTCTTGTGCGAAGATAGTTTAATTTCTTTTCTCCTGTAGCCAGGTTGGCATGATGCTGCCTGTTTGTGTACGAGTGTTCTTCTTCTGAGTGGGTATATTATGTTATTTTTGTTTGTGTACTTGAGTGTTCTTTTCTTGAGTTTGTATATCCGCTTCTGTTTCTTGTCTTGAGGCAAATATGCACAGGCTATTGTTGTGAGAATATTTTTGTCAAAAACGTGTACTCCCCCCTCGCTGTGCCCGGAAGGGCGCTCTGAGGCATATTAAATAAATAAATAAGCAAACGACGACGAGGATAAAAGGTCCTTGGGCGGGAGAGTCGGACGACTCGTCTAGAACCTCGAAAAAGAGCTCGCAGTGGTCCATCGCGTTCGGGTTCGTAGAAGACATCTCTTTCCACGTGCCGCGCTGACTGCCTGCTATACTCTGCTTCACCTCATGATGTACCGCTGAAAGGCTACTAGTCTGAGCTCCTTGCTCCTGGGGCGCATCTCGGCGGCACGCGCTCGTGACATAAGAGCGGCTGCCAACGCTATGAGCTCGCGCTTCTTAGCCGTCGCTGCGGTGCAACACTCAGGTGACACGAAAGTGCATGGCTGGAGTATGCGTTCTTCCTCGTTAATATATTATTCCATCACATTTGTGTCCACATTCATTTCGTAATTCGCTACTTATATATATTCATTTTTTTATAATGCACGTTAAACAAGATATATTTATATATCTGGTGATTTTTATTTTGAGTTTTTGGGTCCGAGGGCTACTCGCTACTTCGCTGTAAAAGGGAGCTCGGCAGAGCTCCGCTTAACCACAGGACCTCCCTTAGCGAAAAGGGACCTTTACGCGCCGTGTGATCACGTTCTCCAGCTCCCTTTGCGGCAGGTTTACCTAAGGCTAAAGGTACCTTTACGCTTGCCGTGTGATTTGGGTATTAGTCACTGCCCTGAACATGACGACATTGTTACCCACTGGCAGATGGCAATTTAGCCAGTGCAGTACGACTGCTAGCCTGGGGTCGTTAGAGTGCCTTCGCCCACGCGCGCTTTTGCTTGAGTAGGTGACATCTCAGCCATTTCTACGCCCAATCGCTTTTGGCGCATTTTGAAGTACGCGCAATCCGGTGTCAGTCAGCTCGAGCAGCGTAAGCTTTGGCTAATGCAGAGACGCCATTTTAGCGCCCAAGTCACGCACCGAGTGCGCGAGAGCGTCACGCGCCGAACACTCAGTGCAACAATGGATGTATCTTCCACCCTGAGACAGACAGACATGTAGGCACCCTCAGGGGTCGTTAACGTGCGCCGCACTGCTGATAGTGGATAAACGACCGCACGCCGGTAGCGCGATGCTCAGGATCCCTGGGGTGCCGCAGCGCGAGCTTTCGCTCCACGTGCTCCGGGCTGGCGTGCGCTAGCCCACTCAGGCGACTTCTCCAAAACTCCCTGTAGGAAAAAAAACTGATGTAGTTTTTAGCTCAATTGCCACAGTTCGGCACCGTCACCGGACCACGTCACGGTGCGGTTCTCTTCCGATGTAGTTTGCTGGCCCGATGGATGATTAGGCTCCTCCCACCGGCGACGTCACGATGCGGCTTTCTCCGCCTTTTCCAGCCTGGAGCAGGCGGTGATTATTGTTCGATCTGTCAAATTACTTTTTTGCGGCGCGCAAGCGCCACTTTGGGCTAAAAATTCTTCGTCAACGCGATTACCCGGAAGACACCCGGCATCCATTTCAATCGTGA
Organism: Ixodes ricinus; assembly: GCA_037355805.1. Lineage (NCBI taxonomy): Eukaryota > Metazoa > Arthropoda > Arachnida > Ixodida > Ixodidae > Ixodes > Ixodes ricinus. The sequence goes on from JAZHYW010029525.1 coordinate 10,307, forward strand.
AACATGAACTTCCAAATCGTCTTCACGATCCCTTTAATAAACCGAAACAAAGTATACACAATACATCATACAAAATGACACTAGCAGACAGTGTCTAAAGAGTTTCCTTCCTTGTGTCCTGTCCACTAATCATACAAAAAAAAAAAAAGTTTATTGCAGCTGTCATCGTGTTCACGGATAAACTCCATGTCTTCTGTATAAAGAGCAATCTGACTTCGGATTCATAAGTGCTTTGTGCCACGGCGCAGACAGTCTGTTTAGGTGTACACATTTTCTTTTGTTTTCAACCTCGCAGTCGCTGAGCGCCCTTTTCGTAGATTGCGGCTTTTGGGTCTTCCAAGTGCTTTGCGGGAAAGTATAGAAAAGCTCCAGAACCCTTCCCATGCTAGCCTAAGAATCGGTGGAGAACCTCAAAACATCTCATTTTTGGTCTGCGGTCAATCAGATTGCTTCATTAGCCGAGGAGAAAAGCCGAAGAACCAATCAGGAATAAGAAATGAGCCTTGTGAATACAATGAGTCACACTCGGCGTTACTTAGAGCCGCCAGTGAGTCGTTTTAAAGCGTAGTGTTTTGTGTTGTCGGGCTTTTGTGAGGCTCTTGACTCAAGCTTGCTTCGATGAAATTCAGTGGGGAGCTTAGGGTAAAGTATAGTCACCATGGAAAAGATTGCGTCATCAGCAGCTCTTTACAGAGAAGCATAATAAAGCCGGTCGAATAAAAATAATAAAAAAAAAACACAGAAAATGAGCGAACAAAATTTTCGCTAAGTATGCAAAACCCGAAAAAAAAAAAAGTGAAAGTATAACATTTTTTTTTTTTGCAACGAGGACAAATTGTGAAAGGGTTTCGCAGTAGTGGAAATCACTTTCAATAAGCGGCACTCCTCCAGTCTCGCGTAAAAAAAATATAAAAGATTATTTTTTTCTCGGCCGCTTCAAACACTCAAAAATCAAGCTGTACCAACATTCAAGCCATAGTCGCCCTAGGGTCGCAGAATAACTTTAAAATATGAATACCAACCGACCTACGAGGATAGAAACAACATGCAAAACAAGCATCCGGAAACCCGGTTAAATGAGGCTCGGCTTACCCCAAAGAATATCAATCATTCGTAGTCACAGAAAAAAAAAATAACAAAAATTTAAAGTCATCCTTGACTTGAACCAACACGCTCTTCTCCCAAGCATAATCTAAACTTGATGAGCCGTTAAGAAAGAAAAAAAAGATTCGAATTAAATATTACTTTACGTTCGAACTATCTGGAAATAAACAAGAGCCTTCAAGAAATCAGTATTTAAAAAGGAAAGGGGGGTTGTGCATTTCCGCTAACGGTTTCTCCTTCGAGATTAAAAAAAAAAAAGGCAACGCAAGGAACAACATAATCGCGAGCTCGTTTAGAAGCGGGTAGTACAATTCTTGGAAGGGTCAGCAGAATTTCCTTAATAGCTTGCATGCTAATAAGCCTTTTTAGAGGGCAGCTCTTAGAGCGCCCGTTTCCGGCGTGAGGCGGAGTCGCCGTCGGCGTCACCGTCGGCGTAACAGCGCGTTGCATTATGGGACGTTTCCCATGATGACGAAGACACGTGAC
>JAZHYW010029526.1:0-24496 GCA_037355805.1 Ixodes ricinus
GAGGGACTCGCAGCGCGCTACACAGCTCCGTTAAGTCCATCTGCTCAAAACGAAACTGGTGGCGGAAAGCTTCACTATCTATGTTGAGCACATCCAAGTAGCCTCGCCCGGACCTAAACCTCCGCGGAACGGGGTACTCCATATCCAGAAAGGAGAGTTCTTCGATTTCGTCCCACCTCAAAACAGCTAAGGCCAAGGGATCCTCGAAAACACACGTCGCCATGGCTCAGGTTGGTCACTCGCTCGACTCGCTCACGCCCGTGCCACCCGTGCTTCCTATGGCTTCCCGTGACAAGCCACCGGGGGGGGGGGGGGGGGTGACTCAAATTGGCTTGTTTCTAGTTGGCTAGATGTAGCTTGCTGCTGCATTTCTGTAATTTCTGCAACTTATAAAACTTAATTGATGTTTTTTTAATTGTATTAAATGTAAGAACTGTTCTTTTTCCTTCAGTGAAACATCTTTCTTTTAATTCGTTATTTTTCATTTTGGAAATTGCAAATCGTTTCCACTAGGGAGCGCCCCAGCGCCTCAAGCGACCGTATCGGATGTATCGTCTTCAAAATGGTCTACTAAACGCGCATTCCTGTTCTGTGTATCGGTATCGTATGGTTATCGTATCGTTATAGGGTATCGTTATAGGAACGATCTACTAAAGCTCTCTAATGGCGCCGCGTGTCGTGATTTTGCCGATCCGGTCATCGGTCATTTGTGCTACTCTTTTTCCGTTGCAGCTGTACATACAGTTTGATCGTATATGTAAAAAGAAAACTGCTACACACAGGAGTAAAGATAACAACTATAAGACCAAACAAAGTTGTTAGCAGGGGACATAAACATAAACATAAGGCGACACAATTGCCCGTAATATATGACAAAAATAGCGGGGTGTTGCTGTGAACTTCCTTCTAGAAGAGATGATGGAAAATACAAGCAAAATAAACACACTTCACTCACAAGTAGTTACCAATAAAAGATACAAAGACATCCTGGGATGTTGTACCGACCACGTCACGCGGAAGATTCAAAGATCGTTCGATTCGGTTATCGTTCTCGGAATAAAAGAAAAACCGATATGCGTTGGTCGTGCACTGAGGCGCCAGTATTGTTTTATTGTGTTTATTTCGAGTCGGTCGCGCTGTGTTACACTGCATCTAGTCGGGAAAATTCAGTCCTGTCTGGTTATTGACTATGTTAAAAAATAGCTTTAGTCGATGAAGTTTGCGGTTGGAGTTTAATGTATGGACCCAGAACTATTCAGAAGTTTAGTCACGTAGACGTTTCTACCATAAGCCTGATAAATGAATCGAAGCGCCTTCCTCTGTTCGCGTTCGATGCATTCGGTATCGGTTTTTGTGCGGGGGTCCCAGACACCATCACGGTTCTTTAGTAGCGGTCTTACAAGGGATCTGTACTCTACCAACTTTGTTTTGCTAGTGCCATGTTTTAGCCGGTGTCTTAACAACCATAACCTTTGTGTAGCCGCCGAGACAATGCTATTAATGTGTTAAAGTTCAGGCAGGGGCGAGTTGGTACATACTTCGGAATTAAAAGACCACAAAAAAACGAGGACCAGACAAAGATGCAACACGGGTGCATCGCTGACTTACAACTGAGTTTATTGATCGCAAAATCGCAATATTTACTTGCGTTGTCACGAACAAAAGAGTAGAAACGAAAAGAGGAATTCAGCCCACGTGATACATCACCAACAAAAAATAAAAAAATAAAAAGTGCAAAAAGGCGGGGTGACACAGCTGTACAGAGCACGTGTTAAAAAACAAGGAAGTCAGATAACTATAAAATTAATCTCTTTTCCTGATAGGGCCACAGGAGGACTGCTCGCACATGCAGAGCTCCACCTCGCTATCTCAACAGCCTCCAGAATAAACTTAGTTGTAAGTCAGCGCTGCGTCCGTGTTACTTCTTCGTCTGGTCTTCGTCTTTTTGCGCTGTTTTTAAATCCGAACTATTAATGTGGTTCTACCAACTTAGATTAGAAGTTATAATTATTCCTATGTATTTAAACTGCGTGACTACGCTAATCTCAGTGTTTATACTTTATATCTGTACCTGATCAGTCGTTTTTTGCATGTAATAGTCGTATGTCTGCAATTAGCGGTCCTTAAACTTATTTGCCGAAATCGGCGTCGTCACATCCACCAGGCGACGGGAGTGCAGGTTTACGGCTAGATTAAAGTGGCTGAGGAAATCTGCGCCGACAATAGCCATGCGAATGTCTGCCACGATGTAGATCCAACGAAACGCCCGCCTTAGCCCCAAGTCGATTGTCAACGATCGCTGCCCGTATGTAGGAATATAGTGGAGGGGGGGGGATCGCTGGCCTGAGTGGTCTACATTCTTAAACAAAGGGCACTGTAGTACCCTCCGTATGGGAGTAAATGACCTGCACACAGGGCAACCCCTTTTGAAGGTAACGTTACCCCCTGCAACGAGGGTGCAAACTTACCACCTGGGTTAGGGTGCAACATTGCCTCCTTTTGGAGGGAACCTAGTTCCCTCCAAAAGCCAGATTGAAACTCCTTTAGGGGGAAACTTTAACCCCCTTGAGAGGTAAGATGACATAGTATTTGAGGGGGCTGCTTTTACCTCCTTTTGGAGGCAACAGCACCTGCTTTGGGGAGCTGGTTTTCGCTCCACATAGAGGGAACAGTTGCCCTATTTACGGGGCAATAGTACACGCCCTTAGTTTCAACTTTTCTCCCATAAGAAGGGAACTATTATTCACTTTGGGGTTAAATGTACACGATGAGCGAAAACAGCTCAGAAAACGTTGACTACGAAGAACAAACACGACAGGACAGTGCTGTCCTGTCGTGTTGTTTCTTCGTAGTCTGCGCTTTCTGAGCTCCTTTCCCCATCATGTATAACATCAACCAACTGACCCAGTTCACCACATTATTACAGGTTATGTGCACACTTGATGGGATCACTTTTACCACCCAAAGAAAGGTACTATGGCCTTTTGTGGGTGTGATAGTACATGCTTCAAGGGTGGGCCTTATAATAGATGAAGACGGCACTAGTTCTGAAAGTAAATGACAAGTCTTATTGTGGCTGTCACAAACAAAATGACATAAAAATCAATGGCATGACTAGACATCTTATAAAAGTTCTAAGCGCAATAAAGGCATTTGAAACAACACTTTCGGGACTCTAGTTCACGACAGTCAATAAATTTATCACAAAAAGTGCATAAACAATCAGTGTCTACCCGGCAAATAACAATAAATTCTTGGAACACTGCTTGAAATAGCGAAGCTTCATCAGATTCAACTCAAATGACGAAGTCTTGTATAAACTAGAATCAAAATGAACACACTCTGATATAACACATATTCAGTATCACACATATCGCAAAAAGCAATACAAACCAAGACATGACTAGTAATGACTAGTGCGTGGCAACTCAAGGACAGCAGTGCACTATGCCCGTCCTACCCACAGTAGTGGAATGAATGCTGGAGTAGAGGAAAGCAGACTCTGGGATTTGCACTTCAAATGTGGAAAGAAGGGCCCGTATCTCCTGCTGGTAATGAGCTACAACTAACTAATGCGAGGGCCAAAGGTATCTAACCCACTTCAAATGAATTGCAAAAATGAGTTTTGACCATCTTGTATTTAAACCCTGCAAGCCATCAAAAACCATCTTGTATTTAAACCTTGCAATCACAAATCTCTGTGAAAAAAACACCACAACCCTCAAATGCTTTCAGGCACTGAGTATGAAGTAGATTGAAATAAATTAAGTATGCCAATGCGGCACAAAACAAAAAGCAGTGATTTTGCAAATCACAAAAATGTGACTATAAAGCAATATCACTGCCCTTGTGTAACTCTCAGAATCGACAATCCTACCTCATGTCAGACGCAAAAAAGCAGTAAACAGACGACATAAAAAATATTCCTAAACCTGCATAGAAAGGCATTAAAAAAGAAAATACTTTTTGGCATTTCTTTCAGGTTTTAAAGCAATGTGTTGCACGTGACTCCACATTTGAGTGTTTCAGAGCAATTAAGTCACCCAATGCAATGAATCTACACCTGAATTGGTGATGGTACTCAGAGTTAAAGATGGAGTAGAGGCAGAATGCAACCAGGACTGCCTCAGCAGGCGACGCGGCTTCGAGGTTTCCATCTAGTGCCACATAGCTGGGCACTTCAGGATTAATAAGGCTTGAGCTGAAAGCCACCGGGTTTTGATTTACTTAGGTGACTAACAAATCTTACTTAAAGGGGTACAACTACTGTAGTAGGTTAGTATTGACAAGTGCTGATTGTTGGGCGAGTTGGGATTGTATGTGAACAAAACATGATTCCGCTTTAAGACAAGGACAGAGAAAGCACATACACCACAGAGCGCTACACCACATTAGCTACTCAGCACCTCAGCCGACTCCCATGACCGCCAACCCTAACTGCCGAACTTCGGCAAATATGCAAATATTTTTGCCGAAGTGCTTTGCCAGATTAAAACTGAATGTATGTTTTACTTAGACATGAGTAGAACAGCACACAAGGACGAAAACAGAATAACACAAATAACACACCGAAAAAGGCACTCACAAGCGCCTTGTGTGTCTTACTCTAATTTATTTACTCGAAGTATACCCTCAATTTTCTCTGGAAAATGAACGAACACCACACACACAAAGAAAATATAAAAGTCAAGAGCCTCATTTCAAGTGCCCAAATTCGAACAAGAACATCAAAATAAAATATCTGATTCGAAACTTGAAAGTATAAAACAGCGAGGACGAGGACGAGAACAGGACATCTTCCATTTAGCAACAACATAGAATGGCATAACGATAAAACCGCCCCCAAATGTCTCAACGTTCTTAGAGAGGGAAATGAGATAATAGTTATAAAGGAAAGGAATACACTAAATATAAAAGTTTGAAAAGCGCTGGCGTCACGACGAGGTTTCACTAATCTTGTTATCTCTGATTACTTAGAATTCGATCTTTGTCATTGTCAGTGATAATGAAGGTGCAGAATTGGTTTTCTTTACAATCCCAAAGAAATATGTACTATAAATATAAAAGGTAAAAAATCTGTAGCGTTACGACAAGGTGTCAGTAATTTAGTCATCTCTGGTGTTAGGAATTTGACCTTTGTCTTTGTCAATGATAACGAAGGTGCAGAAATGTTGTTCGCAGTACCCATGACAAATGATTCAGTGATTTCTCTCCAAATTGGTTGTTGTGCCCGCCCAGTATTCTAGTATCAGAGCAATGAGGAGTACAGTCATCGCACGTGCGGCTGTGAACGACAATTGGGTGATATGACTCATTTGAAGCCTTTGATGCTTCCAAGCTGTGTTCTCTGAGTGGATGGTTGACGCATCTCCCAGCCCGTCCAATGAACTGACGGCCACAGCTTAGTCGAATTGAATAAACCTTTCTTTCTTCGCATTCTATGAACTTTTTGGGTTGGCTTTACATTGCACCCTCTGGGACTGTCGCTCCCATTAACCTTTTTACATATCTGTTTGAGGCGCATACGACAGAAAAAAAAACAATCGTGTCGAACTTGGACGCGATAGATCTTAGACGGTGCGTGGAATTGTGCATGTAGGGAATCACAGCGACAACGACCTTTCTTTTTGGAAACAAAAAGTGATTCCCTACATGCACAATTCCTCGCACCGTTTAAGATCTATCGCGTCGAAGTTCGACACCAGTGTTGTTTGTTCCTGTCGTTTGCGCCTCAAACAGATGTGCAAAAAGGTTAATGGGAGTGACAGTCCCAGAGGGTGCAATGTAAAGCATGCCAAAAAGTTCGTAGAATGCGAAGGAAGAAATGTTTATTCAATTCCACTAAGCTGTGGCAGTCAGTACATTTGACAGACTGGGAGATGCGTCAACCATCCACTCAGAGAACACAGCTTGGAATCATCAAAGGCTTCAAATGAGACATATCACCCAATTGTCGTTCACAGCCGCACGTGCGATGACTGTACTCCTCATTTCTTACGTACTATACTTCGTTTCAGCTTAGGTCCGAGCGCGGCCAATGTCATGAGCCGAAGGGCCAATCAAACAGCGAAAGAGGCACAACGTCAAGGCGTGCTCTCTGCAGTTGATAGGACCAGCCGGTATTCACCGTCTCTCTGTGCGTGCTCCTCCGCCGGCTAGTCCTATCAAGCGCAAAAAGCACGCCATGGGGCTGCGCTTTTTGCACTGTTTGATTGGCGCTTCGGCTCATAGCATAGGCCATGCTCGAACCTAAGCTGAAACGAAGTATAGAATGCTAGGCGGGCACAACAACAGATTTGGGAGAGAAATCATTGAATCATTTGCCATGAAGACTGTAAACAACAACACTTCTGCACCTTCATTATCACTGACAAAGACAGAGGTCAAATTGCATAAAACCAGAGATGACTAGATTACTGACACCTTGTCGTAACGCTACAGCTTTTTGAACTTTTATATTTATAGTAAATTTCTCTTTGGGATTGTAAAGAACAATAATTCTGCACCGTCATTATCACTGACAATGACAAAGATCGAATTCTAAGTAATCAGAGATAACTAGATTAGTGATACCTTGTCGTGACGCCAGCGCTTTTCAAACTTTATTTTGAGTGTATTCCCTTTCCTTTATAACTATTATCTCCTTTCCCTCTTCCAGATCGTTGAGACTTTTGGGGGGCGGTTTTATCGTTGTGCCATTCTATTTTGTTGCTAAATAAAATATGTCCTGTTCCCGTCCTCGTCCTCGCTCCTTTATACTTTCAAGTTTTTTTATCTATTACCCAACACGCTCGTTTTCAATTGTAGAAACATCTTACTATGCTTACCTGCAGTAAACATTGTTAAGAACTGTCACGAGATGCGTTCAAGGTAGCAGGCATCCAGTACCCTTGACGAAATCAGCCTACAACGTTGACGCAAGACGAAAGAAATATATTCAATCAACTTCAAGTAATGCAAACTTGAGTCATATCTAACTCGCTTACTGAATGATCAGACTTTTAGAAATGCCTGATCACACGCAAAGAAAATGCCAAGACAACAATATAATTGCTAATCTCGCTGCCGGTAACAACTTAATGACCTTATTCCGTAATATACTACTATTAATAATTGTGAAGTGCACGAATAATTAGCTCAGACATTTATATTCCGTATTTCAAGGTAACGTGACGTTTTACAAAAATATTTATTGAACCTCGTTAAATTAAAAAAACAAAACAAAAACATTGATACTAGAAATTCCTACTTAACACTGACTTTTACAAATATCAACAACGTTGAGAATTAATCACGCCGGTGGGCCGGTGCCACCAATGAATGCCTGATCGACTCTTGCTCTGCGAAAAACACAAGAACAACAATCCTATGAGATTTTCAAATATTTGATCAGATCCTCAATTTAACGTCGGACGCGACACAGCAAAGGCCCCAAGAAGAGAAAAACCTCCTACCCCCTCCCACTTTAAAAGCGCATTCACATCGGCGATGTAAGCAGTCGCGCGATGCGACTACACTCTAAAAAAGCCTGTGCGTCTGCTTTCCCGCACAACATTCGGAGAGCCAATCACCGCACCTTATGGAGGCAGCTCAACGAATTACAATGCCGAAACACGTGTTTAGACCAAAAAACTCAGTCTGAGTAGTGACATTAAGCAATGCAAGCGTGACGTTTTGCATTGCTTAATGTCACAACTCAGACTGCGTTTTTGGTCTAAACATGTTTCGGCATTGTCATTCGCTGAGCTGCCTCCGTAAGTTGCGGTGATTGGTTCTCAAGGCTTGTGCGTGAAAGTAGACGCACAAACTATTTTTAGAGTGTAGATCGCACCGCAAAAGAATTAGATGGTCACACTGGCCTACGTGATGAGCGAGTCCAACGCCTTCGTTGGCGAGTCTTTTCTCGAAAACTGTCGCTCCGAACGCCGTTGATTGGCTCAGCCGCTCCGCGACTAAATTCCATCGCAAAAGGTCGGGTCAGCAAGCGACTGCTCAAATCGCGTCACTTTTTGCCCGCGATGGTCGCTTTTGCGATGAAAGTGATCGCGCGACTAGATCGCATCGCTGGTGTGAACGCATTTTAAACGTAGGCGACCCTCGATTCACAAGGCGTCTTGTTGCCCGGCCGCCCGGCTCCAGGCTCGCAGGGCCGCCGCTCTCCCCCTTCCACCACCCGCACATACCGGGAAACGCTCCTGGCTACGCCACTGGTTAGCGTATGTCAATCTTCTAAACATGCGCTAGTGCAAGCGACAGTCATTCGAGTTCTTGCTCTTTATGAACTTCGACGGTCTAAACCGTGTCTGCGTTCGCGCCACACAACAATTTCATCGAACGCTCGACGCCTTCAAACGTGAAAACATGTCCGCCACCCCTTTGTATAGGGAAGACGGGGGTCGCCTTCCCGGGGCCGTCATAACCGAAGCAAAGTGTCGCCCGGGCAGAACATTTTCCAACCTGCATACGGTGCACACGACTTAGATATTCGACTGAAATCAATGCAGCGCTCTCGGTGACTTCATAGAAAGAGACTGAGCCGAACAGAACAATAAAGAGCGTCCCTGCGCTGGGAGGCCTCCGTCGAACGTTCGAGAAGAAAGACCGTCATGACCGGAGGGGAGCGCCGGAACGTTATGCATGGGCGAGCGCCCGGGCAGGCGCTCGCCCACGCATGCGCGAAGAATGACGTGTCATACGAGGAGACATTAGCGAACTCGTTTGCGCCTTTCCACAGCCAATCGCAGCGCCCGAACAGGTGCACACTCTGGGAGGTAATATTTACCTCGTTGCTGCTCCCTCGCGACGAACCTCACTTTGTAGCAACGCATTCTTAATAGAGGGCGCTAGTGTCTGCTGCGCCTGAGGAGGTAACAAGCAGAGCGCTTCCCCCTGGCCGAGAGGAGGGTGGTAAAGGCGGTCTGTTATCTCCCTTTTGCACCCTTTTTCTAAGAGTGTAGCGTACACCAGCTCGGAGCACGTGGAGCGAATGCCCGCGCTGCAGAACCCAGCATCCTTGGCTTAATCTCCACCCCTGCCCGTTTCTATCTGGATGAGCATCGTACCGGTGTCCGGTCGTGTATCACTACTGCGTGGTGCACGTTAAAGACCCCAGGTTAGCGGTTGTACCGCACTGGCTAAATTGCTCATCTACAGCTGAGACACAAGACGCCCACTGAGGCAGACTAACTTCCGGCTGTATAAACATACACACAACAATTCGCTTTGCTTGCTGTTGACAGCTCGAAGTGGAGCTGTCTGTGAAAGGTGACGCTTCTCAGTGCGTGATACCGGTATAACGCTGACGTCTGCTCCGGTGTCGATTAGAAACCGAAGGCCAGCGATTTTATCTACCACATAAAACAAGTGGTGGGTTGTGAACCAGGAGCACTTGCCACTCCTAGTGCCGGGTGGTCGAGTTTTCCTGCCACGGACATGGCTGGGAGCATTTGCTGGCTGACGCCCCGAACGTACGATGGTCCACCGTCTTGTGACATAGCCGCCGGGGAAGCACGACGGGAGGTTGACCGTCGCTGGGGAGACGCTCGTCCGGGAAAAGTGGAACGCAGGTCTTGTACGGCCTTTTCTAAGCGGCTGAGTCGGGCGGCTACGTCTTGGGCTGGTTCGGCCGTCGCGGTCTCTGACGCTCGGGAGTGAGAGCTGGTCACAGCGGCCACCGAGGTTGTAGAGTACTCTGCAAACCAATCCGCAGACTCAGCTAGGCGCTCCAGGAGCATGTCCTCGGCCGCTGCAAGCACAATGACCATGTTGTGGGGGAGGCGCTGCAAAAACAGCGCACGGAGGAGCGATCTGTCTGCCACCTGAAGAGGTGTCGCCTAGAAGTTGTGACATTCGGCGTAGTAGCTGGGAAGGACGCTGGTCACCGAGCTCCTCCAAGTTGAGGAGGGTGTGAAGCCGACTTCGCTCCGAGGCTTTTTTCGGGAAGGGATGGTGGCCTTGTAGTGGTCGGATTGGTCGGCCGTTAGGGCGACCGCGAGGATGTCTTCTAGTTCGTCCGCGACCTCCGCTGGGAGTGAGAAAACAACGTGAAGGCACTACGTTGCCTGTGAGGAGATGTGGTTGAGTTGAAATTGGGCTACAACTTGAGCAAACCACACTTTTGCATTTTGGTCCAAAATGGCGGCAGCTCTAGCCGGACAGCCGCCACTGATTGAGTTCAGGTGGAATTCCCAGCAGTGAGCTTGCCGCTTTCGGGTGCATTTATGGTGGCTGCTTGGGAGTGGCTAGGAACCGTGCAGGAGTCGCTCGTCACCCCGGGTCACAAATTTGTAGGGGTTGTCTTCTAAATATAGCAGGTAGGGACAAGACACGTCCGACTCCTGGGTTGTTAAAAATGGTTCCCTTTATTCTTCTTCTCTCTGCAGCAGCCGCAGTAGTCGCGTGCTGCTGCGGCGGCGACAATCCCAATTCTTCGTTTTCTCACCGTCAAAACTGTTAGGACAGGCGGTGCACGAGACAGGCGGATCAAGCGACCGCTACACTTGGCTACACCCTCCCCTCCGTCCCCTCCCCTCCTCCTCCTCCTCAAGAGCTGCGCTCTAATTTCGTATTACAGAGATTCGTAAATGTCTTTAACTTTTTTTTTCTAAAACCATTAGCGGATACAACCAATTGTCTTCGGAGGTTGTACACATTTTGGACAATTACGCTTTTTTAGCTGCATTGTGAGAAGTTTTCTTTTGTTTACAGTATCCTCATTTTTTAAACTTTCCTAAGGCATGTGCGATTCCTTATACGCTTCTTTATATTGCTTTAATGTATCACTTGATGTATATCCCCCCACTGTAATGCCATCTCGCGCTGCGGGTAAGTGAATAAATAAATAAATAAATAAACACTGGCCCATATTCGTGAAAAGTACTGCTGTGCCAAGGTTTTTAAACCATGCACCTCTACACACAATCTTGCCATGAGTGCCAGCGACGCGAGAAACGGCCGACGAAGCCAGCAGGTCTCCTGCAGCCAATTCCTTTACCAAATACTCCGTTCCAGCACATCGGAATGGATCTACTTGGTCCTTTTCGGCAGTCGACCCCAAGAAACCGTTGGATAGTTGGAACCACTGATTTTCTAACACGATACGTCGAGACAAAAGCCCTTTCGTCAAGAACTACTTTTGAAGTCGCCACGTTTTTCGTCGAGTCCATCTTCCTACGTCATGGCGCTCCTCAAGACCTCATTGCACATCGGGGATCATCGTTGATGGTGCAGCTGACCCAGGAGCTAGTTCGTCAAAATCACACCGGACAACGTCGGACCACGGCGTACCATCCGCAGACCAACAGACTGACGGAAAGGCTCAAAAAGACCGTCGCCGACATGATCGGTATGTGCGTCGGCGTTGAGCACAAGACATGGGATAAAGTGTCGATGTACGCGACCTTTGCTTACAACACGGCAGTCCAAGAAACCACCTGAGTTACACCATTCGAGATTGTGCAAGGCAGAAAAGCCACAACGTTGCTCGACGCAATGCTACCTCACGACCTAGCAGACGACGGAACTGACGACGCCCAGTTGATAAACCTAAGAAGAGAGTGTCGGTAGCTCGCCAGACTCCAACTTCAGGACCAACAACGTGTTGACGCTCGCTGGTGTAACCCTCGTCCCCGCGATGTTCACTTCCAACCCGGAGACAGGGTATGGGTGTGGATACCAATTCGCCGCCGCGGTCTCAGCCAGAAACTCATGAAACGGTACCTCAGACCCTACAAGTTCGTTCGCCGACTCGGAGTTCTCAACTACGAGACGACGCTTGACGGAACAAGAACATCATCACGCCGCCCACTACGACCTGGAAGTCGTCCACGTCGTGGGCCTCTAGCCGTACTACGCTTGAGAATTCTGAACTGTGATACCGTACTACGCTCAATAGGGCTGTACTTTACCAGCCTCTGTAGTTTCCCATTTTTTTATTTGTTTTTCTCGGTTTTGTTTTTTTGCACATTTTATCAAGACGATGCTCTTTTAAAGGGGTGATTAATGCCACCCACGTCTCCGAGCAAGCGCGTCCATGGCCGAGGATTCTTCTTACAACTGCCGAAGCGAGCGGACGCGGAATTATCATATCCGCAGGAGCGTTATCAACGGCTACTGCCAGCAGTGGTTCTACGGTGGATTCCCTCAACCAGGATTATAGAGTCATCCTGCCCCCATTGCCAATGTGCATCATTCTCCTCAATTCTGTTTTTCTACACTATGACATCTCTGGACGGCCGCACCGTATTGAGGATTTCAGGGATTGCTTCGAAGCCGCCGGAATTTTCAGGGATGTCGACGGATGCGGTTTATACCAAGTGAACCGCGCGTGGATGATTGACCTGCATTCCCTCCCTGACAAACTCAAGCTTGTGAGGCTAAGCCTTCAAGAAGAAACAACAACAACGCAGCACCTCTTTCACAAACTCCGTATGGCCGGAGACACTGCTCTCATGGTCGGCCCTGGTCGGAATCCTCTGTTCCTGCGTTGCCGCAGGGCAGGGCGCATTCTAAAGAAGTGCCGAGTCACCGTTCTGATAGTTTTTGACGCTTTCGATACGTAAAAAACGACTGCACAAAGACCTTCGCCGCCGCAGCCAGTGTACTAGTAGACGACGTAGTCACGGAGCTTGCGATGGGTCAGGACGAGGCCTAGAGAGCATTTCCAGAAAACCAGAAAGGCAGACGTCCGCCTGCGCACTCCAAGCAGCCACTCTCAACGCCATCAATGTCCCAGACGGGACCTGGCGGCCTCGCACGTAATGGCAATCAATGCGACAAGAAACCGAAAAATGGTGACCGACAGGCCAGGCGCAACGCCGGGAACCAACTTGAAGGTACCCCTGATGTTAAGCTGGATGACGGCAAGGACAACACCGAGAATATAGAGCGGTCCGCGTGTTCCAACACGCGAACCCTGCCTGCGACGCCGGGTGCGAGCGGCGCGGGAAAGTGTCCTGAAAATGAAGGTGGAGCGGAGCTCATCGTGGCCCCCAAGAGATTCCGACTGATCTCAAACCCCGCATCGTGCCGACTGACCCTCAGCGAAAAGACTCTCAGTGATGGGCGGACAGTACAGACCACTAGTAGTGTTCCAAAACAATAAAAAGGCAAGTGATTACGACAAAGGTTTACGGATCCCATGGGGAACACGATGGCACAACAAATCTGTAATAGGAACAATTTCAACCTTCTGCAATGTTTGTCCACGGTACAAATGCACTACGTTTTAGATATTTTAAATGTCCGAGCTCAGAATGCAAAAAACGCATCAGTAACAAAGACTATTTGCTGACGAAGGATTCGACTTTTTAGCCGCGCAAGAAATGGAGGATAGCATGCCTCTATCCTTCCTTGGGGTAACAACCCCAAGGGAAAAAAGGCCTTTTTCTCGGCGTTCAAAGTTAACTCGAATGCGAGAAAGTAGTCGTTTTTCTCCAAGACTACCTGCGTCTGCAACAAGGATGAGAGGTTCCCATTATCAGCGATGAGAGATAAGAGTGCAGCTTCACTGAGAGTGAAGTCGAGCGCTGCGTATTAATAGATGCGGGTGACTTACAAATGTTAGAAAGCGATATATATATTTTAAAGATGCTTCACGGGCGCGCTTAGTTATAACTTATGTTTCACTTGAGTTAGCGCGGCACCTGCATGAATATCAAATCAAGCCTCTCTTTTTCTCCGATCATTGTTTGGTAGGTGTTTCGTTGGGAGACGTTGTCTCTGGCAGTTGTTAGCCAAAATGTTCAAAAATAAATATTTTGGTATGAAATATCTGCAAGTTTAAAAATAATCTTGAGTAAAGGGAGATGTACGACGGAAACAAATGGTAGTATCTTAAAGATCACCATTAAGCAGATAGCAAATAATAGAAAGAAGGAGAAACTTGAGGTTCATTGCGCGGGTCCGTAAGCGGCAGCTGTAAAAACAGCTACAGGTGCTTGGCATCGCTGAATATGAAGACGCAGAAGTCAGTTGAAAGTATATAAAATAAATAAAATCTGAACTCGAAAGCTTCCATCATGACCAAGGCGCAGTAGGTCGCTCCAGGTCTGCAAAATAATTTGCTGTCGAACAATCCACCAAGCCCGATTTGGCTGATGAGCGAAGATACGCCATGGCGAAGGAAGTTCCCAAAATAGAGTATAATGAAACATTAAGCAGTGACCATAAAGTAATTGCGAATGCATTTGTAATATAATTTGAGAGTTTGTTGAGAGGATGAAACAAAAGATAGGCTAGAAGGAAAAATCACCCTCAGAGATGTAGAGCATGCTGTTAAGTCTCTACAGCAACATAAAATTCCAGGCGCCGACGTGTTAAGTTCTGAATTCCATCATATGTTTTCAACTCCGATTTGCCCCGTACTGCTAGATGTTTTTCGAGAGGTATTTGAGGAAAAGCGCCTAACCAGCTCCTTTACACGAACGCACACAATTAATATTTCAGAATATGAGGATAAATGAATAAGATGCTGAGTGAAAGGTCACCAACCGATAGCGCTATGTAATGTTGACCACAAAATATTTTCAAAAATTTAGACGCGACAGCTTCAAAGTGTTTTAAGTGAACTGGTCTCAGTACACCAATTGTGTGGTATAAAAGGCCGGTTCATAGAAACCAATGTCCATGTTGCCCGAAGTACTTTAAAGAGCTTCTTTCACTTAGAAAGGTTGCCATAATTCGGATTGACCTTGAAAAGGCGTTTGATCGAGTGCGGCAGGATGTTATTTAAAAAAAAATTATATTATGTCGATGTAGGCACTGTTACCTTGGCGGGTGTGGAAATGGCATACAGAGTGCGCAACCCGGTTACTTGTCAATCATGCTGCAACCAAAAGTATTCCTGTTTTATCTTCAATGAGACAAGGCTCTCCACTTCCAACTTTGTTGTTCGAGTTGTACATAGTACCTTATTGTTTACGAGTCCAGGCTGCCCAAGATATCCGTGGCTGTGTGGTGGAATCAGTGGAGATCAAAGGTTTGGTATACCCTGATGACGTCGCACTTTTATGCGCGGATAAAGAGAGCGTAAGCGAAGCGTTGGCTGTGACGAAAGAGTTTTGTGCAGTTACCGGGGCTATTTTTCAATTGGCGGAAAAGTTTCGGATTATGGTGTGGTCACTGGGTGACGAAACCTGATCATTATCAAAAAATGAATTGGAGTAGCACACCGTGCGAAAACCTTGGGTCTCCACTCCGGCATGTTCTAAATATATCAGAGTACTGGTCAGATACATAAATAGAGCTAAATACGAAGGATACAAACTGGGCTAACCGAGATCTGTCCGTATTCGCGCGAGCAACGATATGCAACATATTTTGGTTGCAAAGATATGGCCTGTTTTATGAGTATTACACTGCGCGCGCACAAAGATAGAAGATTCATCAGGGTATTTGCTATATTTCTCTGGAATTTCAAGTGGACGAAAATGTGAAGAGACAACCTCATCCACGCAGTGAAAGACGGTGGTGTCGGTCTCTCACACCTGTTCGCTGGGCAAAGCTCGTCTCGATCTATATTTCTACGAAATCAGACACACTCGTTTATACGAACAATGATTCAAACTAAGCTTGCAAACTCTCTGGCGACTATTTTAGTAAGCAGCAAACCTAATGTGCATGCGTGTTTGTTTGGATTTTTGAAATGAGATGCAACGTAGTTTTTAAATGCAAGATTCTCTCTGGAATACCTTAGTACTGTCAGTAAAAAGAAACGGTACTGAGTTTTTATCCAACACTTGTGCACCCACTCTTGTACCGCTCGCAGTATAGCGAGTACCCAAGGCAAAATTTTCTCTGCCGCGTGAAGAGAATGTGTGATCCTCCTGCTTTTAAAAGGTATTTTTGCTTCAAAATCCACACTAACTAAGTTACCAGTGCAAAGCACCGCAGTCCTTTGCACTCGTCGCGTGCATATTGTTGAGGTTGAAGAAAAAAATGCCTATTGTGCAAACGGCCGGAGGCCGTTAAACGTGTATTCAAACACAGCTAGGATGCAGTATTCTTTTTTTGGGGGTTTTGCATACGGAATTTTTGGAAGATTTATGTATAACCCCCGCACTATTCGTTACCTCTCTTTAAACAGTGCTGACTTTGTACCGTATGATATGACCCTCGCATTAGGTTTGTATTTCATTCGGAAATCCCGCATGGACTCTAGGCATACGGAAATGAACGCCAGAACTTTCAGCCTGTGATTGTCGAGGTGATTACGCAGGTTTAAAACAGTGTTTTGCCGGTCCCAAGTGACGGCACCCGATTGGGCAGGGGTACGCTATGGCCTTCAACAGATGGAGGAATTTTAGAGCGACCATAAGAGGTTGAGCCTCAGAGTGCTGACATCGCACGAATCTGCGGCGAATTGTACTTGTCTTACATGGTTCAATAAAAAAAGCCTCTGTGGCGGAATGGTTACCGTGCTTGACTTTCGCGCAGAGGCCCCAAGTTCGATTCCTGGGAACGGACGCTTCTTTTATTCATTCTTTCACTTTAGTGTTTTCGTAAGTTCGAGAGCCTTGTCGCCTGATCGAGTTACAAATGTTCTACGTGCAGAATGTTCTACGCCAAATATTCCAGGAACCCACGTGGGTACAAAGGGGCTTTGAGTTGCTGGCCGTGGTCAGTCTCGTCCGAGCGCTCAATCCTGCTGTTACGCCGCCTGCGGAGCTAGCTTTAGTTCAGCGCCGTCCTGTCGTGTTTGTTCCTTTACTCTTGTCCAAGTTTTTTGCCGCTGTTTCTTCCCAAGATGTTCACCTCAAACCAACTAGCCCAACACGTCACATTGTTGCTTTTTTATTTCGTTTTGGGCGCAAGTTCGCCCCATTCAACATTTAGTTCCCTTTAGTCATTCGCCGCTTCATTAATTGTCATTCGTGACAATATTGCATAGAATCGTGCTGCGTTGTATTGCGTTGCAATATGAACCCTCGATTCATGATCACGTTCACTTAAACCTTTATTTTAAAAGATCTCAAGAGGTTCTCGAAAAATACGAGTAAGAGGTAAATTCTAGCCTATCTTTATTCTGCGAATTTGAATATCACAAGCATTTGACCCGAGTGTACCAAAAGACGCGAAACAAACTGGAAAAAAAAGAAAACGCTGGGTGGGTCGTTATACAGAGATTCCACCCTAGGCGTTCCCCTTGGTAGGGAACGCGTGCTGCGCTTTTGATTCCGCGGGTAAGGCTTAAGGAATGCATGGATATCTTGAGAGGTCTGTATGAGACGCCGACAATTCTCTCCCCCGCCGAAAGCAGCCGGAAAGAGGGGACTTAGCGCTATTTTGGAAGTGCTGTTAGGGCTATCTTCGCGCATTAATTTGAAATATAATTTTGAGTTTCGTGGCCCTAAAAATAATGATGAACACGATTTAAGCGTTTTTCTTTTCTCGAATGCAACATCGCTTCGATTTCCCATGAGGTTTGCCATGCTGCCGATCGACAAACCGCGTGGAGCGCATCGGACGACCGCCACTTCATCATCCAAAACACATCAAGAACAAAGGCGAGCGATCGAAGCGACTTATGACGGCGGAGCCGGGCGTTACTCTAGCGACATCGTCGGCTATTCCCGAATAAGCTGAAAGATACGCAGTTTGGGCCACCGATGTGCACAGCACTACAAGCTCTTTCAGACGAAGCGAGGACGAGAGAAAGGCAGAAACGAAACAAAAATTCCAAGAGACGCGGCGGGAAGAAGAGGGAAGCGCAACCCTGCCGTGTTAGGCGCGAAGGAGAGCGGGTGAGGAGGGAAATCCATTATGGCCTGAGTCACGCGATGGCCCCGTCTTCAATGGCACCTCGTAGTGCTCCTCACGGTAGATGAGCTTTTCCCTCCAGGACCTTAGCTGTCATCTACTATATGGCATGCCGCCTATTTTGCTCATCTTTGTTTTTCCTTACGTATGGTCTTGTACTTACTTTTACCCGCGTCCGCTACTTGTTTGCCGACAGCGGCGGCTTCTCCGGCGCGCCTATATAGTACTTGCTGAGGGGGGTTATCTAGTGGAGCTTGTTTCGGCGCTGCTGCTGGTTCTTGCGTGCGCAGGGAACGGCAAGCCAGTTGCTTTTGCCCCTTGATTGGCACGTCTCGCCGCAATAACCCTTTGGTTTACTTTATCGCCGCGTTGTTCGGGTTTTCGAAGGCTATAAGATTAACTCGGGTGTAGTGGGTGGACGCAATTTTGCGACTTGGCGTTGGTCGGCACCTGTCTGTCTCTGCTTGCTAGCGGGCGAGGAATCTTTGTCCATAGGAGTTCTGCGAAACCGCACATGCGGGCGCTTGTCTTCTGTCTGGCGTCTGATTACTTTACATTCTTTGGGCGGGATCAAGGACAGGTAGTTTTTTTATTAGATAAAAAAGGAACTTCCAACCAAGGCCTGAAAGGGAACCCTACGTATCGATGCCCACTCGGCTTTTCTTCAGAGGTGATTGTGGCATCGCCGCTGAGGAGCAGTGTTTTCATTTTTGTCTTCTTTTATGGTGGATCACTTTTTTGTTGTGTCGGCGATGTCTCGGAGCCCGTCAACGTCCGCTAATGGTATTTGCTGCAGCTCTGCATGGGCACCGTCATGACTGACTTTACTTTTTGTTACCTCTAATGAGATTTACTTCACTTCATCGTGACCACAGCAGGGTACGTTATTGTCATTTTAGAGTCCCTCTCCCCAGCATTAGCTTCTGTGGAAGCTCGTCAACGCCATTTCACTGACTCGGCATCTGGGTAAGGCTAGAAAAGGTCAGCAATAGCGGCTGCAATCTGCCGCGTGTTCAAAGCGTCTATAGCACCGAGAGATCTATTAATATTTCTGGCGCAGTCTTTATGTGCCACGACTCTAAGGAGAGTCGCTGTCGGTGGTTGTTTTCAACGTCGAGATTGTGGATGTTCTTAAAGTCAACGCAGGTGTATTTGACGTAGCAGTTTACAGCAACCGCGCTGCTCTCGTGGTCCAACTTGGGAACAACGTTTTGGTAATGTCGAATCCGTCAACACGACAAACCTACGCATGAAAGCCATTGAACAAACAGCGCTGCAGTCGTTCGCCGCAGGTCCCAAGATGTTCTTCAGGTATGTAGACGGCTGCTTCTATATTAAAAAAATATCTGAAGTGGACAAGTTCCTGACGCACCTCAGTTCCAGCGAGACGGCCTTTCAGTTTAATTTGGGACTTGAAAAGTACAACACCTTTCCTTTCTGAAAGTGCTAATAAAAAAGACAAAAAAGAAGAGCTGAGACTCCTGTATAAAGAAACCCGACTCAAATGGGCGATACCTCCAGTTTAGCTCAAACTATCGGACCAGTCACACGGCGTCGGTAGTCAGGGATGACAGAAGAAGGGATCAAACCGTTTTCGCTGACTTCAAGAAGAACGGCTACACAAGCAGTTTTATCCACCGCACTGCCCGCCGTATGAAAACAAGTAGCAGCACCTGCAACCACCAATACGCACTCACTCTCGGCAAACCGCACACATCAGCTTTTCCTATATACCGAAAGCAAGTGAAGCGCTGGGACGTTTGCTTCGGATAGAGCTTGAATCCAGATAGCCCACAAGCCAATATCAACACTTGGACGGCCTATTCTGCATGGCTGAAAGAGTCAGTTCTCCACTAAAGAGCAGGGTGTCGTTTATAGGGTTCCATGCGCAGATTGTCCAGCCGCGCACAGTATTTGCCAAACGTTTAGAGCCCACCGCAAGCGCGGCCGGAGCGAGCTCGTTCCCGTGCGGCGGTGCTGCTAACGTCGGTACTCGCTTACTGCGAGGTTTTTGAGAGTGCACGAGGCCGCGCGTCCGGTGGGCTCTAATGTTTTGGCAACAACTGTACAGTCGGGGAAAATATAAAAAGTCAAACCAAGGGTGTGGTTTCAAAAGCACCCAGCGCTATATAAGTGCAGAAATCTGAACTTTGATGAAGCTATTGTGTGAACGAGGCGTTATTTCAGCGGCTGGCCCATTTTCGTACTCCCCTCAACATACTAATTCCTTTACTGACGGCTTCATCCTCGATCGATCACACACTTAGGACTCAACAAGGCGACCCTATTGGTTGAGCCACACTCGCTTTCGCCATTTTTCTGTTGTTAAACGCTGCAAGCCTCATCGAAAATTAGCGCCGAGGTAAGCAATGAGTTAGCAGCAGCTGGCCGGTTAAGCCCGGGGGTGATAACAAAAATGAAAGCTGTTTACAACTCCCTGTAACACCGAATTGGAGCGCAGCTCTTGAGGAGGAGGAGAGAAGGGTACTGAGGGGAGGGTATACCCTCCTCCTCCCTCTTCACCTCGTGATCCTGTCTGCTACTCCTCCTCCCCTCCTTCTCCTTCACCACCTCTTCATCTCTTTATCCTTCAACCTCCACCCCTCGTCTCCTCCTGCTCCTCAAGGGGGGGAGGGGTCACGTGACCTCAGAGGGGTGTATCACGTGACCGAGGGGCGGTCATGTGACCGCGGAAAGTTGGGAGGGTCACATGACCTGGGGGTCACGTGACCTCGGGGGAGGGGAGGCATGTGACCTCAGGGGGGGGGGGGCACATGACCTCACGATTACGCCGACGGCGACGCCGACGCCGCTCAAACCAGAAACGGGCGCCTAAGAGCTGCGCTCAAAAACGAACAGCCGCTCAAATGTCGCACATGAGCATCATGCCTGCTGATAACTCGGTTTTTCTTTGTTAGCTAGCGCTGAGTTCTTCCAAAGCTACCTCGCTCGCTTGGCGTTTATAGGATTCTATGTGCAGATTGTCCAGCCAAACACTTGCGGGAGAGAATCGGACAAGAAAAACGTCGTTCGCTAGTTCGACCGCGAGCGCGACGCGGTTGCTGAACACTGCTACGTCTGATACCACTGCACTGACTTTAAGAACACCATCATTCTCGACGTTGAAACCAACCACCGACTGCGACTTTTCTCGGAGTTGTTGCACGTAGAAACTGCGCCAGGAAAACGTAAATAGATTTCTCGGCGTTCTACCATCCGCGTACGTCAACGGACTTCGTGATACGACACTTTCAAAAATATGCACCGCTCATCGCTAAAACACCGCTCATCAACGGCCATCGCAAGAGTCACCCCCGAAGAAAAGCCGAGCAGGCATCGAAATGTAGGGCTCTCAATTAAAGATTGGTTGGTCGTCCTCCTTCTTTTAAGAGCCCAGCTCTTAGGCGCCCGTATCCGGCTTGAGCGGCGTCGCCGTCGGCGTAACCGCGACCCCCCCCCCCCCGAGGTCACGTGACCCCCCGATGTCGTGTGACCCCCGAGGTCACGTGACCGCCCCCTTCCCTCCCCCGAGGTCACGTGACCCCCCCCCCCCCGAGATCACGTAACCCCCCCCCCCAACCGGAGGTCACGTGACCCCCCCCCCCCGAGATCATGTGACCCTCCCCAGAGGTCAGGTGACCCCCCTACCCTTCCCTCCTCCTCAAGAGCTGCGCTCTCATTCGGCGTTACAGGGAGTTGTAAACGGCTTTCACTTTTTTATTAGTCCACTCAACGGCGCAAATATCAATCGAATGTTGACGTTAATTTTGTTTTCTTTACCCTTCGCCCATGTGCTGGGCGTGCGAGTTACTAATACGATGGAAACTTTTGCTCGATTACGTTCCACTTGAAGCAGACCGCAACCAACATCTCCGAGCGAGTCAATCGCCAGCACCAAAAGTGAATTGTCATGGCGCTCCTGGTCTTTCTGGTTTTTCCTTTTATCGGCTAAACCAGTTGCGCTCAGCAAGAAAACGCAGGACCAGGGCGCATTCACTGCACACGATAGGCATAGCTGGTGAATGACAAACGAGCAATGACAAGGGACTCCACGGATTGTAGCGTCGCCTGTGGCCGGACTTTAACCGATTATAGTTTGCGCTCACTTGGAACAGTCGACACTAAAACACTATTAGCCCAAACGAGTGATGGCCCGGCCAAAGAAAGGACGACAAGTGCGCTGCAGTCCCGCCAACACAGCGGGAGCGAAATGACCTGGCGAATGGCTGCATCTGTATCGCGGCGGAGGTCGGCAGACAGCAGCCGTACCCAGAGCGCACTATCGGAAGGCCGCTGCTCTGCCTCGAGGCTTTCCCAGCCCATACATGACTGAGCACATAGGGTCTCTCCTTCCGGCTTACTGAGATCCGCGATGTCTTCTTCTTTAAATGTCTTTTTTTTTTTGGCAGAGCCCTCGAGGAAAGTTACGCTTCGTTGAACGAAAGAAATGCGCGTGCGCGGGAGAGTGGTTTGCATTGAGAAGACTGAATCCGACGCGCAACCATTGCCCCAGCGGGAAAGCTTTTGAGGCGGTGCAATGGGCCTGTTGTTCTCAGTCAGGAGGCGTGATCGCGTCCTTAACTAAAGCGGTTCACTATTTGACAAAAAAAAAAACTTCAGATCGTCTTTATTTGGCCTCCAGGATTACGAATATCAAAATTATATCTCAGACTGATGCATCAAGTAGCCACAACGGCGCTTTCGGCATAGCGCTGAAGTCCTTCCTTTCCGTCGCGTCCGGTACGAGGGAATCATGATGTCAGATACGCAGATCTCAACATTTCCTCGCATTCCCCGAGCCTTACCCGAGCAGTCAAAAGCGCTGCACGCGTTCCCTGAAACATCTGGGTATGACGTCACACCCAACGGATTTTTTTTTGTCGCGTCGTGTAATACGTTTAGGTCAAATGCCTGCGGTATATATATTCACGGGACAAGAATACGCTATAATACACCTATAACCTGTTTTCTTCAAGAACCTGTTCAACTTATCTTAAACAGGTAAAGAATTTTTTTTACTTTGTTCTTTTTTTAGTTGTGGTCTAAGCAGTGTTTAGTTGTGGTCTTTGCTGTCTAGACTAGATTTTCTGGGCTGCCGGCAAAGTACCCAAGAAGACTATCCTTCAAACAAAGTAGCAAAATTTAAAATTGCGTCTGGTGGTGGTTGTGAAGCTCCGTTGGAATGCCGCAACGTCTTAGGTTCCTGAGAAGCAGGGCTAGTTCGCGGCAGTATGACACACCCGTTGAGTTACTTAGTCCTAAGACTTGGCGCAGAACGCTAACGAGTTTCCAACAATTCGGAACCAGCGCACAAGTAGACAGTTACTCAAAAATGCAGACACACAAAAAATGCAATCACACAGCGCTGAACTATCAACTCCTCTCTATTTCAAGCTTCCTCCTCTTCGACTACAAGGAATGGGTTTTTTTCTTTTTTAGCTTTCCTTCTTTTGTCTTGACTTTCGCTTTCCCTCTCTCTTTCTTTCGTTTGTTGTGCTGGTGACCTATTCCTTGGGGTCGAAGGAGAGGGACTTTGAAATACAGACAAGCTGATAGTACAGCACTATGGGAGTGTATTTTTTGTGTGTTTTGATTTTTGAGTGAGCTATAGTTACGAACCAGCGCGCTGGTTCGTAACTATGGCTTACTAACTCGCCAAATCTGCAGTATTAACGAGTTTGCAAGCTTGAATATGTCGAAGGGAAACTGAAGTGGTATTGTATTTCAAAAAAGACGTAAATCGTCTTCATTGGGCATCCAGGATCACGAATATCGAGATTAGTTTTTAATGTGGTGCACGGAGGCTGCAGAAATTAAGTTTCAAAGTACCGCCGAAGCCCTTCCTTCCCAGGACATGTGGTGGAGTAAAAGTTGGCTAATTCTGCGGGAGTCGACGCGTATTTGATCGAGAAATACACGGTTATAACTAACATCATAAAGAGAGCACAGTATTCGTTAAAGACCTCACCAAAGATTTGATTAAAAGAAATTTCACTTTCCAGGTCAAACAATGCGTTCCCATGAGGCCACGTAAAGTGTGCTGTTTCGTGTGAGATTTTCCGAAACTTCTGAGATTAGGGCCCAGTAATTCTTTCAAGTGTCCCACCATAGAATCGCTGTTTTGCGTTTTCAGTTGATTCTTGACAAGGTTGAGAATAATTATTTATTTTTCCCAAGAATCTGTTGTGTTTGCAATTCTTGCTCTAGAACAATCTTTTTTTGTATTATTAAGTTTGTTTGTTTATTTTTTGTCTAGTAAACAAAGGCTTTTTGTATTCGAATGTTTTTTATTGTCCAGTAAACCAGGGCTTTTCATTATCAGATATTAGTTTCATTTTTGGGACAAAGCGATTCAGAGTTTCTATAAGATTGGCTTTGATCAAGCTCCAGTTCTCTTCCACTGATCTGAGACCTAGGGAACCCTGAAAGTCATGCAGGAACGTTTCAATGGTTGACACGATCTCGGAAGTATCTTCTTTACCAAAGTCAAAAAATCAGATGTTTTCGCAACATATTTCAGTGACCGCAATGTTTGCATCTACCATGACAATTTGATGATCACCTATTGCCTCAACCACATGAACAGTTGTTATTGGGTCAGGGATCAATGCCAATACTAAGTCAAAAACAGAAGATTTAAACGTTGGAACTAACATAACTTCATGAAGTGAACAAGCTCTGTTAATATCGATGAAGTGTCTACACTCTGAAATATGTCTGCAAATACTATCAGGCACAT
>JAZHYW010029527.1:0-20402 GCA_037355805.1 Ixodes ricinus
TTCATGTGCGCTTGCTTGGCGTGATGACATCTGGTCATTTTGTTTCGAACGCTTATTTTTATTTTTTATTCTGAAGCGCGTCAAAGAGCATGTCCCTGCACGCGCTCGTGGTGCTGACTGTGCTACGGCGACTTTTCGTTTCCTGCGATTTCTTTGTATTTTCTACGTGAGCGCGAGCTGCCGGCATCGGGTACTACCAACACGTACTACAAACGATGGCATTACCCTAAACAGAAAGACATTGAGGCACTCTAGTTTTAGCATACTGCCATACCCTGTCCAACAGCTGGCGCAACTGCGAGCTAGCGCGAGCTTGTTGTTTGGAAACGCACATGCCTGGGCCGCTAGGTATTTCGCGTAGGAAAGCGCGTTTCCAAACTACCAAGCTCGCGTTGCAGCTTTCGCGACACGGAGATGTACTCATAGTCGTTGACTGAAATAACAGATCTACGCTTGAGGAAGACAGGCGCACTTGTTGATACCGCTTTCCCCCTGAAACCCTTAGATCCGAAACGGAACAGCAGTATACTGAAAAAGAGCAGCTGCTGCAGGATGTTGCTGGCCTGGCCCGTGAATTTCGTTACAAGGTTAAGCCAGTGCTCAGGAAGGCCACAGCCAGCCGAAGAAGGTGCCACCACCACCTCCACCGCTACGCTGGAACCACCGGAACGTCCCGCCACAGCCACCACGCCCACGCCCGGCCGGCGACAAATCGGGTTGCTCGCGATGCTGCCACTACAGCGCGAGTTGTTGCGGCTGCAGCCGAGTACAGACCGGGCAATCATAATGCAGTGGCAGGGCAGTCTAGTAACTGTGACACGTGCGTCATGAACCCCACATGGTTAGGAAAGTCAGGTCGTCATGTCCGGCTGCATCAATCGCGTTTGTCTACGACTGATATTAGGCTACTCGCGAGTTCCCATCGAATAGCCTACTGAGGACGACATACATGGCCTGCTGCTCACAAGTAGAAGTGTAATTTACTTGGGTACATCTGTAGTTCCCAGAGCACAGCTTTGAGTAAACTGTCGAGTTCTGATTAGGTGTTCTAAACATACATTAAAGTTTCAGGCAGAGTTAGTTTGAAATAGATGAAAGAATGGTTCACAGCTGAATGACTGCTTTTGTGCAGATACTCAATTACATGCATGATTGTGATTGGCAGAGTTCTATCTGTATGGTATCTCCATAGTGTGGTGGCCCGGTGAAGGCGTGAGTGTACTATCAGAACGGAATGAAATGCGAATGGTAGAACGTGTGGCTTTCAAAACATGCTGCGCTACCTGGAGGCTGATAATCACACTGCGGAGAAGAAAGGGGGCTGCGAGAGTGTGCGCTTTCTTTGATGTGCACACCCTCCGCAGCCACTCTGTACATGAAGATTAATAAAGCTTGGACTTGGGTTTGGGCTAGTTGGTTATAGTAAATATCTGAATCTGCTGCGCTGCGAAGTTCTACAGAACACACGCGTGACCAAAAAAAAAATAAAAGGAAACTGATGAGTTACACTAACTCATCACTTCCTTTATTTGTTTGGTCACGTGTGTGTTCTGTAGAACTTCGAGCGCAGCAGATTCAAATACCCCTCTCAGCACTCCGCTGTTTTATCGCCTCCAGATAGCAAAGCATATATTGAAGGCCACACATATCACCATTCACATTTCATTCCGTCCTGATAATGTACAAGGACCGGAGGGCTACCATCGATCATGTCGTTTTGTGATCAGACAAGCATAAATTAACATTGAGCTGCTGCGATTAATGAACACACCTTTGTTGCACCGTGCATATTTGATATCTTGGGAATGTGTCCCCGCTGCGTAGGTGTTCTCGCAGTGGGAGCAGATAATATTGGTTTGTGCCAACAGCATTTGCTGGGACGCATTTCTGGTGCAACGGTGGTCCAATAGACCTGTCTGGAAAATCGCACAAGGCCACTTGTCACCCCCATGGCACCGCTTTGCGCGTTGAATTTCAGGGCTGTTCGGATGTACGCTCGGGCCGGACCGTATGCTCTGTGCATCCTGGTCGCAGCACAAATCATTCTCGCTTACCACTGCGAGTTCACAACACGAAGAAAACGGAGCAAACACATCAGAAAGCCGGTACATACTGTTTTGTTATAGTATTTCTTCTTTGCATTCAGAAATTGCAGAATGCTAAGCTGACATGAACCGCTTCTTCTATTCATGGAACATTTTCCTTCAAGCGCCGTACATCGCAGTGTCGTGATGTGTCGAGGAAACGATGGGAGGCAATACATATTTTGGAAAGGTCTATTGAAGATGTGACTCCCTCATATCTGCGTTATATTTTTCACACATTTTCAATGCCCAGCTCTACAGCGTGTGTCATAATACACCACAAATATGTATGCAATACTCTATTTACAGGTTCTGAGAACTGCCAGTCTGTCTTCGTTGAAATAATGAACGGCGTGGAGGACGCCGACGCCTGGCAACCAGGCAACACAGACCAAAATGTGGAGCTGGTCCCAGCCCCTGTGCCGCTGGTTTCGACCCCTGTGCCGCTGGTCCAACCCACCTTGCCACCAGTCCAGGCTCATGTGCCGGTTACTCCTGTCGCACGACCTAGGACTTTGGTCGGACAGGGTAAGCACTGCCATCTTTCAGTAGATGCTTCAAGCATACGTTAAACTTTTGAAGGAGGATACACATAACCCCATTTGAAGAAATTCTCAAAATCTGCTGTAGAAGTTTTGTGCTGTCATTTACATTTGTTATTTTTTGCTTACTAGACGGACATCTCAGTCACTCTTTGAACACACATGAATTACCCAGTATTTTTGTGCAGTACCTTTATTGAGTGGCCAGGTCCAATAAAATAAACAGTCAGTCAATTGTCAACCTACACGTTAAGAAAAATTAAAAAAAACGTTGTTTATATGATGCCGTGTGCATTGTTTCCTTTGTTGGATTTTTCCAGCAACCAGGCCGAAGCGGTACAGGGAGCACCTGGGATCGCTGGAGAACAGAGCAGAAGGGGACCGCAGCATATAAAAACTGGAGATCGCTCTTGAAGAAAGGTGTCTCGCCATGGAGGAGCGCCAGATGGAGAGGCGCCTGGCCATTGAAGAGCGCCAGGTGACCTTAAGCGAAAATCGCTTAGCGTTTGAAAGAGCAAAATTTTATGTGCTACAGGAGGCTGTGGCAGATGAGAGGAGGCATCGTCTCCAACTGCAAGTACATTACCTTCAAGTAGTGAATGATAAAATTAACAAGTAAAGTGAAGTGTAAGCAAGTGGTATGAAATCCTAATACATACTGCAACAAATCTTTTATTCTTATTAAACAATGCAGTTGGGAGAAAACGGCAGAGGTAGGCCCGTTCGATTTACTATACAAAGAACTATTTTGAGTGTAATATTGAACAGACAGGAAATGATATGCTGGCAATGACAGGCAAAGCAATAACATGAGACACTTGAAAAACACCACGCTGATAAAATGTATGTCAAGCTGAAGGCAATTGGCGAATAACAAAAATAGCATATACTTAACATATAAACCTGTATCGCTCACAAAACTAAAAACAATATGGGAACACGGTTGCTGCTTTAAAAAGAACACAAGAAGCAGATAAAAGAGATGCAGCAGGTAAGCAACCAGACAATTACACAAAAGTCATCCTGTGGAATATAAATAGCCATAAAACATGCTATAGTCTGTTGCAGCTCAAGAAGGTAGGGCGAGAAAAAGGAAGACCAAGGAAGAAGAAGCAGATGAAACGCTGGAGGAGGAGGTTTCCCCTCACCTCTCCAGGGTTCCGTCTACTTCCTCCTCCCTGGCCGTCCTTTTCCCTCGCCCTACCTTCTCGAGTTGCAACATGCAACAGACTTCTCCAGTTGCAACATGCAACGTGCAACAGACTCTTACAAAAAAGATTGCACAAAAATAATTCAAATTATACGGAGTCAATAACGAGGTGAAAGATATTCATCCAGCGTCGGCGGAGACAGCTGAAAGTACATGGAGGTTTGGCTGCCATACAGGCACCTGTGGCAGTTTGTTAACAGTGTTGCGGCCTGATACATATCGCTCACGCGCTGCAGCCTGTGCTTCTGATTCTTTTTGAAGATCTACAAATGCAAAGAGAGTTGACACTTTCTCAAAGCCCCATTCTACTGCTTGCCTCACGCTGCTCATTTTTTGTTAAAGTTCTGCTCTGCGGCAGTCAAGCTCGCACCCATGAATGGTTTCTGCAACAAAGGCCGCAAAGGATAGGCAGGGTCACCGTAGATCGTGTATACGCTGCCCTGCACGAGGTCCTCAAGCCTTTCATAAAGGCCGCTCAGCCGCAGGATACCTGAAAAAGGAGTCAGACGAGACACAACGATAAAACACTGAGTAGCATATAGTGACAATCACCACCTGCACGTCGATAAGCCACAGAAAGATCGACACGTCTTTTGCCTCTTTCCTCACTGCATAGAGCAAAGCATTGATTTGTTTGACCTTGTTTGGCTTTGCCAATTTAGAGATCAGAGGGCACTGTTGCCACTGTCACAGCCACCTTGTTCAATGTTCCAGTTTAAAAACATCCAAATTTGTTGGCAGTTTCAAACGCGAAGTGATTTACATCAGAGCTCTGGACGCATCAGCCGCCTCGGTCGAGGCAAAGCTTCGGCCTACGGATCCCCAGGTGGCGGGTTCGAATCCCCGCCGAGGTGCCAGCACTCTGATGGAAAAGTCAAATTTGGGGGTTTTACGTGCCAAACCAACGACGGGCATCTGGCACGCCCCAGCGGAGGACTGAGGATTTATTTGGACCACCTGGGGATCTTTTGACGTGCAACCGAAAGCTCGGTTACACGACGCCTCCTCCGCAATAAGCCTCCGTCAGATTGCGGGCACCTCGGCCGGGATTCGAACCCGCCACATGGGGATCCGTAGGCCAGCGCTCTCGCCTCGGAGCCACCGAGGCGGCTAGCACTCTGATGGAGGCTTATTGCAGAGAAGGTGCCGTAGTAACCGAGCTTTTTGTTGCACATCAAGATACCGAGGTGGTATAAATTAATCCTCCGCTGGTGCGTGCCAGTCGCCGGTCGTTACTTTGGCACATAAAGCCCTCAAATTTTACTTCTGCGGACAAATCATTCCCACTACGGCACTTAGGCACAGTCTCAGGTTACCAGTTTGACATCGTTTCAGCTTGCTGCCCTTGTTCGGCCAGTGTCTTGCACTGCCTCAGCGATCGTGACTGCTGCCATCATGTGGTCAATAACTGGGCTAATGGTTACCGAAGCATTGGTTTACTGGAATGCCCGATGATCTTGTGAGCTGCCAAGCTGGCAGCTCGCATGCAGGCTCTCGTCTGCACGATCGAACACGCTGGAAAACTATCCGCAACTCTGGCAAGCAGCCTAATGAAACAAGTAACCACGCAAGGGTAAGTGCTGCATTCAGTGGCAGTAGGTCTACTGTAGTAGTCATAACCGACGTGTTAGGATAGGAGTAAAGGACTGCCATTCCTGATCCATTCTCAGCTTTGTCTTTTTTATTCCACAGTCCCAAGCTTATACAACAACGCCCTTTAACACAAAAAGCAATAGGACAAGTGTTTGCCTCCCTTCGTTCTGTCACATTATTTTTCCACCCCAGTTTAAGAGGTTAACTCCCTGTACGAAGAACACCAGCTTGACTTTCAGCATTTAAGCATGAAATAGTATTTCTTCTGTACTATCGCGGCCAAGATGAGCTGAAAAGCCAGGATGTGTGGCATGCAGTACCTTCGAAGCCACCTGCCGCACTGTTCTGCAAACTGTGATGCACGATGAGGCCAAGACATACCCCTCTCTGCGCTCGTTGTGCCACCCTGCACTTCTGTGTTCTCTGCTTATGAAACAGCAGTTCTGTTCAAATGGATGCCTCGATGGTCGGGTCATCTTGAAGCTCCCACTCCAATTGGAAAGAATAGGCTTTTTGCAAAAATTCCTCTTTGCCTGCCCCCGTGACACTGAAGAGAGCAAGAGGTATAGCACAGTTGCTCGCCTGACTTTGCTGTCACCTCCCCGGTGCTGTGGACAGCGGCATCGTGCTTTGAAAAAGGTCTATTCACCGATGCAGCTCTGGCAAGCTGGCGGTTCCTGTCCCTTGTAACACGAGAACGCCCGTTACGTGGTGTATCCTGAGGTCGAACCACATTCCTGTAGGTGCGATCTACGTGTTTCGGCCACTAAATCGTTTACCAATTATTGTGTGATCATAAGCACAAAGTCTTTCGAAAAGGTCTGCAACAAAGTTTTTATTTCTTGCATCGTGCGTGGGTTTTGAGGTTCGGCGAAAGGAAGGGATATCGCAACCATTTGCTCAATAGCAGACGACACGGAAATGCAGAGGTGAGCCGCCAGTGCAGAAGGAACTCTGTGTTGGCCACGGCGCCCATCACAGTTTGCAGAACAATTCTAAAGACTGCCTTGATAGTACCACGGGTCATGCCTGTGGCGTTTCAACTTATTTTGGCTGTGATAGAGGCTGTTCCTCTATTTATGAGGGCTTCTTCCAAGAACCTGTAGGTTCCGATTTCCGAGTTTTTGCTATTGACTTACCGGCGTCGTGTCGGTGTCCCGGGTAAGGGCCATTCATCTCCACGATGATGCCGTTGGCACAGATGATGCTCTGATACTTGATGGCGTGCACACGCTTGTGGCCTGAGAAATTAAGCCGTTGGTCCTCCGTGGGTCGGCAGATGGGGCGGGCCTTTCCATCAACGAAACCCCAGCAATTCTGAAGAGGTGCCCCCTTCGCGCGGACCGCCTGCAAAAGCAAAACCAACAACGCACTTGCAATTTTTTTTTATTTTTTGTGTTTTTAATTTAACTTTACAATATGCTTACCTCGGAGAACTCGTCCAAGCTTGCACGGTTCAAGCACGTGTGGGCTGACAGATCCGCGGTCAGCTGCCCGAACGTGGACGTCAAATGGTTTAGCTCCACGGTTGTCGCACTCGAAAGTGTCGAAGAGTGGCGGCCAAACATGCCTTCCAGGTCGCAGAGGCGGTTGGGGTAGGAGAGTCTCCGCAGAAGAATACACAGTGCTTCCTGCCCGGGAATGGCGACGTTCTGGGCCGTCCTTATTGCATAAGGGACTCGCAGCTCCGTTAAAGGGGCCCTTCAACAACTTTTTGACTGGTTTTTAATTTGCATCAAACCTAAGCGCACTGAACGTAGTAGCTTATTGAAACTTTTCTTTTCGCAAAATTCGCTTTATTTTAAAAGTTATAGCCAAATTAGAATTACAAAACACGCAAAAAATAACCTCCCTCATGACGTCGTAGGTCCTGGCTTGACTGGCCGTGAACTAGAGGAGGGATAGTGAGCTCATCGAGCGCTCGCGGCTGCCGCACTCCGTGTCGACGGCTCGAGAGGGCGCCACTAAAGCGTGTGTTGGATAGGCTGTATGAAGCAGGCGGCCAGAGCGGCTCGCATTGCATTTGCTGCGCGATTAAAGACTATTTCGGCATAACACTTCATTTGCCACAAACGACAGCAAACACGGGGTAAAGATCAGTACAGAACGGGAGCCACTTCGCGCTGCCATACCGCCAAATGGCCTTTCTACGCTCCGGGACCTTGCTACGCTCGCCGTTCGTCGGCGCCTCATTAAATTAGCTCTTTCTAATATGCGCCGCTTTTACCGCCGCTTGGTGGCAGGTATGTCAACGGGTCATTTCTTGTTTCCGTACTTTATAAACTGCATTTGTTTCTTTTCTGATCCAAAATACTGAAAAAAAAGTACTTTCATACATAATTGAAACGGTTCGCGACACTTTTATTTTGTATCTCGACTAAAAAAGAAAGCTTTTAGCGGCTCTGACCAGTAGTAAGCCCAGGACCGAAAACGTCACATTTTGCGCGCTTTCGGTACCGCGGGTCGCCCTCGTCGGTGGAGGAGGTTTCCGCGTCGTCCGGTTAAAATATGACGCACTGATATTTAGTTACTCTCTCCGTGCCCGCTGGCTCTCCCGAACCCCAAGAGAAGTGGAAACAGCAAAAAAGGTAGACGCTTAAATATGATTGCTCAAAACGAAACTGCTGGCGGAAAGCTTCACTATCTAAGTTGAGCACATCCAAGTAGCCTCGCCCGGACCTAAACCTCCGCGAAACGGGGTGCTTTATATCCAGAAAGGAGAGTTCTTCGATTTCGTCCCACCTAAAAACAGCTAAGGCCAAGGAATCCTCGAAAACGCACGTCGCCATGGCTCAAGTTGGTCACTTGCTCGCCTCGCTCATGCCCGTGCCACCCATGCTTCCTATGGCTTCCCGTGACAAGCCACCGGGGAGGACTAGATTGGCTTGTCTCTAGTTGGCTAGATGTAGCTTGCTGCTGCATTTCTGTAATTTCTGCAACTTATAAAACTTAATTGATGTCTTGTTTAATTGTATTAAATGTAAGAACTGTTATTTTTCCTTCAGTGAAACATCTTTCTTTTAATTCGGTTATTTTTCATTTTGGAAATTTGAAATCGTTTCCACTAGGGACGCCCCAGCGCCTTAGGCGACCGTATCGGATGTATCGTCTTCAAAATGGTCTACTAAACGCGCGTTCTTGTTCTGTATATCGGTTATCGTATGGTTATCGTATCGTTATAGGGTATAGGAACGATCTACTAAAACTCTCTATTTACCGCCTGATGAATTGTCGTTCGCGACAATATGTTCAAGAATCGTCAGCTGCTGCTCTGTTCAAAGGTCACATTTCAACAAGGCACATGTATGTGCATACGTCATAAAACATACAAAAGAAAACAAACATAAGTTTTTTTTTGTTTTTTTAATTTCTACTCTACCTTCGTTTAAGACGAGGAATCGAAACAGAAGAACTTATACACACAGCCGCATTCTCGTAACGAAATTACCTAAGACTAGTAACAAAAATAAAAGAACATAAAAACTTCCCTTTCGCTACGCACTTAAGTAAAGTTCTACAAGTTATTTTCTGGCGTTTTTTTACTCATGGTGTTACACGTTGCTCTCCTTTCTTTTCAGCACCATTGTGTTATCTCAGTGCCACTATTGTAATTATCTTGTGACTCTAGCCAAGAGCTTAAATAATATCTTGTATTATATTATGGCATGCAACACTTCGCTAACCAGAGTATATTTCGTCAGTTGGAAACAAAAAGGCGTAAGTTGTTTCTTGGCTTCGTAGTGTGTCAGAAATGCATAAAGATATAGTTATGCTATAAGACTGATGTGAGTGATAGATAGTGGGAATGAATAAATTTCGAAACTTGCCATTCCAGTAAACCTCCCCTATCCGGCATCTGACGTTGTTGCTACTGCTGCTGGTTCTGACGACCTTGCCTGCCCGGCAGCCATGACTGCCTTCGCCCCGCAAGCCCTGCACTCCCCCGTGTTTAAACTAAGCTTCCTGCTCTTATTTTCTTCTACATAATATTTGTTGAATCTTGTATTCTGGAATCAGACGTGTCTTTAATGTGTTTTTAGAATTTCTATAATTAGAGGTAAAGCTTTTTAGCAGTTAATATAAATATTTATGTCACGACGAGGAATAATGGAATGTAAAAATATGTCCTTCGCAAGATGGGGTCCTTTTTTATTTCTGCTTATAGTTCAGAGCGCACAAGAGCACACACAGTACAATAGTTCGCTCACACAAAGAAGCAACACTCACACTGTGCTGACTCTCAACTCTGGTGGAGTGTATGTACTATACTCCGTTTCACCTTATGTTGTACCGCAGCGAAGGCTAGAAGCGCGAGCTCCTAGCATTGGCAGCCGCCCTTGATGCACGAGCGCTTGTGCCGACGAGATGTGCCCTAGAGCAAGGAGCTCGCGCTTGTGGCCTTTCCTGCGGTACATCATAAGGTGAAAGAGAGTATAGAAGGCACCCTATACTTCGTTTCAGCTTGGGTCCAGACGCAGGCGATGCTACAAGCGCGAGCTCCGGGCTTTCAGCTTCCCTGCAAAGCACGCGCGCTCGTGCAATGCAAGCACTGTTCAGGGCCACACGCTCGCGCTCGTAGCATCGGCTGCGTCTGGACCCAAGCTGAAACGAAGTATAGAAGGGACGAGTGGGAAAAAAACCGGAGTGCTATTTAAATACCTCCGCATGTGGGAAAAAAAACGGCTAATCCAGGCCTCTTCGTTCGAAGCGCCCTCTCGGGCGATACGAGCGAAGTGGTTTGGATTAGCCATTTTTACGAAAAACGCGTTTCGTTGCATACCCAAGCCGGACCGGCACACTGGTCAAGGTCATAGAAACAATAGAACGCCGGACTATATTTTCGTACAACCTAGACGTCAGTCGTCACGTACATAAAGTCACCGCGACCTGACTTGTCACAACGCCATGCAACATCGGGACGACGCCTTTGCGTCAACGTCGTCATCGACGTTGGCAACGTGCGTTACACGACAGCAGACTGTGTTTTGACGTCATATTGCGTTGACAACGACGACGATGTCAACGTTGATGACGACGACGACAACGTCACGGTACGTCAAGATGACGGCCTCCTTGCCAATGCGACGTCGGACGCTTGGTGTCAGTTCGTCAATGTCGTTGTCGACATGACGCAACTCGACGTCACGAAGACGTCCCGACAACTTCAGGACGTCGACGTCATTGGCGACGACGATACACGACGCCAAGACGTCGTCGCGACTGCGCGTCGACGTTGATGCTGGCGAAGGCGACGACGTTACACGCCGTCAAGGCTCCGTTGTGACGTTGACGTTCACGTTGACGTCAGGACGCCATTAACGTGACGTCATAGCGATGTGTGACGTTCCGTGGGGCGTCGACGTCAACGTCGGCATCGACGACCACGTCCACGTTGTCCTCGACGTGGCGCGCGACGTCATGACCGCGTTGCAACGGCGAGTTGATGTCGCGTAAAGGCGTCGTCCTCAATGCGACGCGATGTCCCGACCGCTTCACAACGGAAACACGATGTCGCGCAACGGCGTTCTCCTCTACGCGATGTCACGACTGCGTTATAACGGCGACTTGATGTCCCGAAACGGCGTCGTCCTTGACGCGACGGGATGTCACGACGGCCTTACGACAGCTTCTTGGTGTCGCGTTCGTAGTCGACGATGACGTCGTGGCGTCGTCGTAACGTCACGTCGTCGTGTCGTGGTGCTTTGACGTTACCTCTGACGTCAAAATCATAAAAAATGCCATATAGCCCCTAAGGGGCTATATTGACCTAGGGTGCCTTCATGTGCGCTTTGCTTGGGGTGATGACATCTGGCCATTTTTTTTCTAATTCTTCTTTTTATTTTTTATTCTGAAGCACGTGAAAGAGCTTGTCCCTGCACGCGCTCGTGGCGCTGACTGTGCTACGGCGACATTTTGTTTCCGGCGATTTCTTTGTATTTTCTCTGTGAGCGCGTGCTGTCGGCATCGGGTACTACAAAGGGTGGCATCACCCTAAACAGAAGGCCATTGAGGCACGCTATATTGACCATATGACCTTGACCTGTGTCAATGCTCGATCGCACGCAGCGAATGTGGCGCTGCGATCGAACTGGCTTGGATTCACCTGATCGCTTTCCACATTTTGATGTGCAACTGAAAGCATAAGTGGAGCCTGCAGCTCGTCCCACAGTACTTTCTAACTCTGGTTTTCAATGCGCTTCCTCTTTATCTTCTTTTTCGTATATATAAATAACTAATTCAAGCTGTGGCTGATATAACTAAGTAGGGCCCCCCCTACTTAGTTATATCAGGAGGGCGGGATTGGTGGCCGAGTGGGCCAGCGCACACCAGCTCGGAGAACGTGGAGCGAAAGCTCGAGCTGCAGAACCCAGTGGTCCAGAGGTCAATCCCCGCCCCTGCCCGTTTCGATCTGGATGATCATCAAACCGGCCTGTGGTCGTGTATCACTACTGCGTGGTGCACGTTAAAGACCTTACGCTAGCAGCCGCACTGCACTGGCTAAATTGCTTATCTACAGTGGGTAACAATGTCGCCATGTTCTGGCAGGCCAAACTCCTGCTGTATAGACAACTAACGACTAATTTGTTTGTTTTTGTAACTAAGTAACGTTTCCTAAATAGTCTAAAGCGGGTTTCACATACTGCGACTTTTGCCCTAGAGCAGCGCGATTTCTTTCGTCGTGGCGCTCTGGCCAGCCGCAGCGGCAGAGTGGCAGGGTTCCACCAGGTTGGACAGTTTTTTGCCGCTGCACAGCGGCAGCTGCCACGCTGGCCATTTACAGCGCGGCGGGAAATTATGACAGGAGAAGAAACATTGCGGGAAAGCTGGTACAAAGGGCGGCGGCGTTTTCACGTTCTTGAAGCAGACGACAAGCAGGTGTATCCAGACGAGACAGAGACATGACCACTCAGTGGGGCTCCAGCAGCAGGACTGTCTTTTATTGGTCCACGTCACTATATATATAGCCGGTGCCCATGGTGTCCAGACTTACATACGGTACATCTTCCTTTCTTTAAAAAAAAACAATATAAACACTGAGAAGAAGTAATATATAAAATTGAACGAAGTAAAAATATGAACAAAGAAAAACTTCACGACACACTCCCACTAAAAAACAAAACACAAAAAACCACACACAAAAAAAAAAACGAATCAGACTATTTGATGAAAGTTTTCGTCATATGTTAGTGCAGCCCGAGGCCTGCGCTGCCTGGTTGATTTTCGAGGCTGGGTCCCTTGTTGGAGGGAGGTATCCCCAGCTGTTGTGCTCGCAGCTCTAGTTGCGTCGAGGTGGTTTTCAGGCGTACTTGGAGCTGTGGCTACGGCGGGCTGGCACACTGATGGTGGTTCTTCATTGTCGTTCGAGTACAGAGATTCCTCCGATTCACTGCCCGTACCGTCGGCCTCCTCCAGATGGAACTGTTCTTGTGTCTTTTGTAGGTGCTGCCTATTCCTGCGAAATAAACGATGGTCCTCTGTTAACACCTCGAAAGACCGCGGTGCCACCTTGCGAATTACTTTCGCTTTTGGTTCCCATGACCCCGCATTCCTGATTCTTACAATATCGCCAGGGTGAAGTTCGTCGAGATTAATTCCTTTGTGTTGCTGCTGGTGTTTCTTTACGCTGTTTTTTTCTCTGCTTGTAAAGTTGGGCAACCTACACCTTAAAATTCTTTTCATGAGCAACTCGCTCGGCGAAAGACCCCCTTCAAGCGGAGTCGATCTATAATTTAGGAGTCCCAACCATTTGTCTTCACCAACCGCATTTGTTTTCTTAAAAATTCGTTTTACAATCTGAACTCCTTTTTCCGCTAGGCCGTTTGAGCGTGGGAACCTGGGACTGGACGTTAGATGTTCGAAGTCGTACGACATAGCAAACGCTTTGAATTCGTGAGACGAAAACTGTGGGCCATTGTCCGAAGTGACAACCATCGGTACACCGTGCCTTGCGAATATGGCTTTAAGTTTGTCGATCACTGTCGTGGTTGTCAGGTCGTCTAGCTTTTCAACTTCCGGGTAATTAGAGAATGCATCAAAGACAACTAAATACGATTTCCCGGCAAACTCAAATATATCCGTTCCTACCCGACTCCATGGAAGTTTCGGTGTTTCACGCATTAAAAAGGTTCAGATGGCAGTGCGTAGGCATAGCGCTTGCAGACGGAGCAGCTGTTTATCATCGATGTTATTTCTTCGTTTAAACCGGGCCAAAAGATGAGCCTGC
Source organism: Ixodes ricinus (assembly GCA_037355805.1). NCBI lineage: Eukaryota > Metazoa > Arthropoda > Arachnida > Ixodida > Ixodidae > Ixodes > Ixodes ricinus. The sequence goes on from JAZHYW010029527.1 coordinate 13,654, forward strand.
GTGCTTTAGCCTTACATTTGTTCATTCCTTGATGTCCGTCATGCAGACGCGATAACATTTCTTTACGCATACTTTGAGGCACTACAACCCTACTTCCTTTGAATAGAATTCCTTCTATTACCGTTAAGTCCGACTCAAAAGACTTGAAGACCCCTTCGACAGGTGTGCTAGAGGTAAGTGCGTTGATTACCTGTTGTAGTACTAGATCTTTTGCAGTTTCTGCTGTCAACCGTGTCAGGGTAGCTGCAGACACCAAGTCCCACAGGACACCGGTTGCGTGAATCTCAACGTCGGCAGTTGACTCTTGGGCGCCGTCATTGACTGGTGCTCTTGAGAGCATGTCAGCCACTAGCAGGTTCTTTCCGGGAACGAACTGCATCGTGAAATCGTACTTGAGCAAACGAATAAAGAATCTCTGAAGACGCGGGGGCATGTCACCTATGGATTTCTTGCAAATGGAGATAAGTGGCTGATGATCAGTTTCAATTGTTATGTGCATTCCGTAGACATTATTGGTCCACGTCACTATATATAAGCCGGTGCCCATGGTGTCCAGACTTACGTACGGTACTGCAGAGAAAGTACGCAAGCCATTGGTTCGCGGTTTCTTTTTTCCGGTGGGTCGAGCTTCTTTGCTTCAGCAGTCGCATCGGATCTGTTTAGGAGATTATGGAGGAAGGGGATAGCTGTCCCCTTCCTCGAAATTTGTTTTCTCAATGAATTGCGATGCTCTTTTTATACTCTCCTCGCCTGCGTACCAAATGTAGCGAGCGCAAGAGACGTGAATCGGAAGCGGCTTGTCCGAGCGCTGGTGAGGAAAACAAAAGAGAAGAAGAAGAAGAAGAAGAACTGAGCGACATTGACGTGTCTTTTCCAACACAGATCGTCACACCAAGCAAGACAAAATGTATCGCATCAGTTCAATGAACGTCTTATCAATGAAGAGTCGAATTCTCGGGTTCTTCGGGAGGCGCAGCTGAAATAATTTAGGAACGATTGGACCAAAGAGAAGCTTTGGGAAGAGGTAACTGAGGCCGTGAAAGTGATCCACAAGACCGGTATGAAACCACTGCACTACTACGGGATGTTCAGGTCAAGGAGGTTCGGGTCGGCCATATCAGTTGGAGTCTTTACGTCCGAGGAAGCCGCTGCCCGTGACGCTGACAAGGATGATCCGAGGTTTCGTCCTAAGTGACAACGAAGTCTGAAAAAAAACAAAAAAATAAAGAAATAAGACCAAGAGTTATTTAGTCACTTTAAACGCGTCTTTTTTTTTATTAAAATAAAATAAAGGGAAACTAAAAACTAAGACCTTAAAATTGTTGTTAGAAGATGCTGTAACCGACTGTGCGCATCTGCTTGCTGCAAACAACATTAACCATCGCATCGGCAGAAAACGCTCATATGAAAGAACGCCGCCTGTACTAAGATGCCTGTCATAAATCGGGTTTCACATGCAGCGTCGCGATTTCTGCCGTCGTGGCGCTCTGGCCAGCCACAGCGGCAGAGCGGCACGGTTTTACCAGATTGGAAATTTTTCGCCCCGGCAGAGCGGCAGCTTCCAGCTGGCCGCTCACAGCGTGGCGGGAAATCACGTGACAGAAGGAGTAACATTGCGGGAAAGCTGGCGCATAGGACGGCGGCATTTTTACGTTCTTGAAGCAGACGGCAAGCAGAGAAAGTACGCAAGCGTCTGCTTCGCGGTTTCTTTTTTCCGGCGGGTCGAGCTTCTTTGCTTCAGCAGTGGCGTCGGAACTGTTCAGGAGATTAAGGAGGAGGAGGTTTGCTGTCCCCTTCCTCGGAATTTGTTTTCTCAATGAAACACGCGGCGCTTTTTTACTTTCCTCACCTGAGTACTGTAGTAATCTTGAATAGCGATATTTTCTTGTGTTATTTTGTTTGTTTAAAAGATGGCGCCATGTTTCCTTTTATTTCTTATTACTGGCGCCACCTGGGTTTTTCTGTAAATAAACTGGGGCTCACGAGTTTTCGTGAGCCAGTCGTTACCAGCCCACGCCCGGGATCAGACGTGTCTTTCTTTCGTTTGGCTCTTCTGGAGCCTCCTGTCTCTGATGTCCACGCCGGCCCGGAGTCCAGCGACGATGGGGACAGCCGGGTCCTCCGAACCGTAAGCCGCTCGCCGGCGCGTCGGCCATCACGTCTTTCTTTGTAGTTTAATTATAGTTTAGTTCCACCCAGCGTTCCACCTTCTGCGCTGTCTCGGGACTGGGCCCCCGAGCACGCAGGAGGCTGTAGTCAGTATTCGGACCCAGCGTCCAAGTCAAGTCTTCTCTCTTTGTAAAATACTAAAAGTACCAAGTGTAGCGAGCGCAAGAGAGGCTAATCGGAAGCGGCTCTTTCGAGCGCAAGTGAGAAAATTAAAAGACAAAGAAGAGCTGAGCGACATTGACGTGTCTTTTCTAACACAGATCGTCCACCAAGTAAGAAAATGTATCGCGCCCAGTTCAATAAACTGCTTTTAAGTGAAGTGTCGAAGCGTCGCGTTCTTTGGGACGCGCAGCCCAAAACATTTAGAAACAATAGAACCAAAGAGAAACTCTGGGAAGAGGTGACTGAGGCCGTGAAAGTGATCGCATCTGCTTGCTGCAAGCAACATTGGCTATCGCAACGGCAGAAACGCTCATGTGAAATGAAACCTCGGGATTCGTGCCGCCGCGCCGCTAGCGGCAGCGATTTCGGCCGCGGAATTGCTGCATGTGAAATCTGCTTAATGGTACGTTTACACTTGCGGATCCGCCAGCGAATCCGCCCAGCTTTTGCCGCTGGGGCGAAACGCTGGGCGGAAAACGCGGCGGCGAGCCGTATAGGTCCGGGACCTATTTCTGCCGCCGAACGAGGCGTTTCGCTGACCGGATGTGACATTCTTGCGCAGCGCGACGCTGCCTACGTCATGAGTATGCGTTCTGTTGCGTTAATTGAACGTCAAAGACTTACGGTAAGAAACAGAATGGATTTACTATTTACATGACGAAGTTAATCTGCTGGTGTCGGTGATCGCAGTCGTTCCGTACGTCTTCTTCTTCGATCTGCCCATCTGCCCCGAGCCAAACCGTTGCTTCGTCTTCCTCGTTTTCGTCAACCGCATATTTACACGAGCACTGTACGGCTGTTTCGCGTGAGTAGGAGGTGCCAAAATTACAATTCACAACACGTTCTTCCGGGAGCAGCAACGCCCGGGAGAGACAGCCGAGGTGGGAACTCTCGCGCCTTCTCGTCATATTTGACCGGATGTTACGAGAACAGCTGCCGCAGCCGCCGCCGCCGCCGCCGCTCGAAGGAAATAGATGTAAACGCAACCCGCTCGTCGCCGCCGCCGCCGGGAGCGGATCCGCTCCCGCGGCAGCGGATTTCTTCTCGGGTGTAAACGTACCATAAGAGAGGAGAAGGAGAGGGCGCGTCCAGCCGTTCCCTCTTCTTCTTTCCTCCTCCCCTTCACTGAAACGACCGCGAGAGGCGCTGCCAACTGACACTATCTAAAGCCCCTTCATGTTTCAAAAGAGCGCAAAGTGCGTCGATGCACGAGGTACGTGCAACATGCAGCCCTTGGGAAGATCATGGCGGCGCAGCGCAGCACTGAGCTAGATTTCAGACTCCATGAATTTCACAGAAGGGGCGCGCGGCACGTGCCTCGAACATTTCTACAACAATGAGTGGCGCCACTTTTCCCAGGATACAGGGGCTTTAACACTGTCGCTCGCGGCCGCGACAGTGCCGGAGATTTGACGTCTGCTATTGTGATACCAGTAGGGGTGTGCGAATAATGGTTCGAATGGAATGACGCAGTGTCATTTCTAGCATCAACAGAGCAAAGAGAGCCGGTTGCATCGGCTTTCCTTTGCACCACAAAGGCTATGAATGATATTGTGCTGTACAGGCGGAACAGCGCACCCGCAATACAGTTACTCAAGTCCACGCACACAAAAAGATGACGAACTTACGCAGCGCTGGATCACAGCTCTGGTATATTTACACTTTCGTGTTCGTCTTTTTTGGTATTATGTACTAGGGCCATGGAGAATAATTTGGTCTTTGTCTTCAATAGGATGCTATACCGTAAACCACAAACCAAAAAGTGAAATGAATGTCAAATTAAATAAAATTAGCACTGACTTGCGAGCAGCCGGCAGCGCCAGTTGCTTAGAGATGGCCGAGCGCCCAGCGCAAGTTGATGATGATAATTATGATGATGATGATTTGGCTGTACCCTTTGAATCAGGCGATTCCGAACCATGCTCGTGCCCAGCCGAAAAAAATATAGTGTCGCAGGCGACCGCAATTTCGTGGCGTTTGGCTACAACACGATGGCAGACCAGCTGCAATGGGAGAGCGAGCCACCTGACAGGCATCTTAGTACAGGAGGCGTTGTGTGAAATGAAACCTTGCGATCCGTGCCGCCGCGCCTCTAGCGGCAGCGATTTCGGCCTCCGTATCGCTGCATGTGAAACACGCTTCACTCTTTTGATTAAGTTATTGAAGGCCCTATTGAAGGCCCTTCCAATGACATCGGGTGAAAACTGGTCAAGGTTCACCCATTTTCATCCGAAACTAGCGTAGTTTACCAGTCTTTGCTGTAAAATTTGCCGGCAAACAGATTTCGCTTGAACTTCACCGTAAGCGGGTTTTCAGATTTTCGCTGGAATGTCACCGGCACCTCCTTTCGTTTACCAGACTACTCGGTTTTGCTGAAAATGTTACCGGAAGCCGAAACCCGTTTCCCCGTTTACCGAACTTCACTGGAAGCCGAAGCTAGGGGAGAGGGAAGCCGAGACGAGTGGGGGCTGGGTGCGTAATTAGGAGGCCTAGAACGCACCAAGGAAAAGTCCCCAAGCACCCTCCTCTCTCGCATTGGGTTCGTGGGAAAAATGTGAGGAGGTCTTTTTGCTCTTTTGACGAAAACCTTTTTTTGTCCGTCACCGAGCAGCGGCCCCGAACGGATGCTCAGTGTAGGCTTCCCGTTCAATGTGTGCGACCTGTATCTTCCAGAGCAGCTGGGTGTGCGGATGAAAAGGAAATATATTTCAGTGACCTGTTTCCTACGCATGTTTGTCCGTCCGGCTTCAGAAGCATCAAGTGAGCGAAAAAGACGTCTTAGGTGCCATGACTGTTACCGTGATTTCTCAACGGCGGCGGATATGCGTTCCGCGCGGTCGTGGTTTTCGCTAAACGGGCTGCTGACAGTCTGTGCATCCGCGCGGTGCACCCGCGGCGACGGCATCAGTGACGAGACAGTGACTGTGACCACAATTGATTCTTAACGGCGCGGATGTTGGTGCGCGTTCGTGGTTTTTTCTAAACGTGCTACAGACAGTGTGTGTGTGTGTCCATGTGGTGCACCTGGTAGGTTTTATTAGTTGAATTACCGTACATCTAGGAATATACTCAAAGGCATTGTGAGTACCTTAACATATACTTTTCGCGACAATAAACCCGCTTGTTCCTATTTGGCTATATCGCTTTTGTCTACAGGTGTGCAAATTGTTTCACTCGTATCGACTCTGTGAAATAAAGACATGAGACTTTCGGGCCTATATGGAGTAACCGCGTTTTAATTGTTACCGAATCATCCAGCATCTGGTAAACATACACCACCCACAGTTCACAGGCTTCTTTCTAAATGCCTTCCGTTGACATCTGAAAAAAACAACAACGCGGTGAGTTTCAACGAATTGCGGCAAATCCGGTGATTTCCGGTAAATCCCGCCATAACTGGAAGTGAAACAAGTTTCATAATTGAGAAAGAAAATATATTTTTAAAGGAAATGATTTTCAAGTAAAACATTCGGTGACATTTTGTTAAATTCCGGCTTTACCGGAATGAACAGAATCACATAATTCAGTAAAAACAGTTTTTACTGGAAATCAAATTCCGGCAAAAATCTTTTTTCAATAGAGGGGGTGCTAGCATATAAGCTATCTATCGTAACAATGTTTGCGGTCTCTAAATGTCCTGCCTCAGTTTGTTATTACTCCTCCTCAGTACGGTGCAGTTGGCCAGACGTGAAAGACAAAACACCACACTCTTGGCAATGGATTCCTAGATGATCTCAGTTGTATTTGATGGCCTTGTTATTACGTCCCACGATATGTCGTTGAGACGTCCTGTTTATCCGATGGAGCGCTTTCCAAAGAAAAGGAGAAAATAATAAATCACTCCCTTTATGCAAAAAGCAAACTTAGTTTGGTGCTCCATGTTGCAGCACGCTGGTTGAATAGAAGGCTCATTTCTTTTCAAGTATATGCGGAGAGGACACGACAACTTCCACCTTGACTCAATTGACTGTTTTCTTGGGCAGACTAAATTCCGACTGCAAGCGATGACGTTTCTCCAAGGTGCACAATTAAAATATAGATTATTTAAATGTTGATTTTGATCTCAATGTATGTACGATATTTCGAGCGAAACATAATACAAATATTCTTTTATATTCACCGTTCGTTCATAATATGGTGCTTATTACGAACCTTTATTTTCTGTTCAAATTAGAAAAACCCCAAGCAGGATAGACTTATCTCAAGCTGAATACAAAAAAAAAGCGGAGCGGTTCGAAAAAATTTAGAGCATTGAATTTTACTTTTATATTGGGTGACAAATTAAAAAAGTGAAGTCGTAGCTCCTCCCACTTCTTTCTTCTATAGCACGGCGAACACTGGAGAGGAGATAACATCTTCTCCAGCATTCGCTCCGCTAATATGGAACTACGAGGGAGAAACTCCCACTTCTCTCTTAA